>JAAAYG020080895.1:1991-37565 GCA_009936455.2 Tomocerus minor | reverse complement strand
ATGTTATTCCTACCCAGGTTTTACGTGACTACTTGCATGTGTCGTTCGAGAATATATACTTAGGCAAGTAGTTATTTTAATTATATATTTCTATATACCATATAAAAGTATATCTTCTGTCTATATACACCGTTTATTTACTTGAAAAGAACCATCGTGTTGGAAATAATCTCTCAGCTGTTAAAAAACAAACAGCAATTAACTTGGTTATTGTTCTAGAGCCTATAGCGTGTTGTATGTCTATACTGTCAATCCCTATCTGTATATATATTCTCTCTGTTCAACTGCGAGTATGCATTTGAGGATTTATGTAAATGCAATCTGTATTGCTTAACTTTTTTCCTGGAACGAGGGTGCACAGCAGCTGAGGTGATAAAGGTCATGGATATAATACTCCAATCCCAACGTTTTTTCAGTGTTAAAAAGAATTCATTGAAATAAAGAAGGGAGAAGAAACGAGAGCCACAACATTCACTACGCTTACCTAGGTACTCAATATAACTGACAAAATACACAGAGCATATAAAAATAAAAAGAGTCTCCTTCCTTAAGACCCTTTGGTCGTTATGCGTTATATTTTCCAGAAACAACGATTTCCTTGAGTGCAGTAAATCGTAAAAGACCTTTTTTCTTTAGAAAATACAGAACAATAGCAAAACTACTACAAAAAGATTGATCTTATAATCCAACTGCATTTATATTGGGCAACTAGCTAGTGCGATCAAAACAAAGCTATTACCAAAAATAATGTAATTTAGTTTGTGCTGTACATGTAGCATCAAATGTTGAGCCAGTGTAGTAGAGTAACAATAAGTACAATAGCCAGCAAGTAAAATATATGTTGCTGCACAAAACACAGATATACGTTTCATTTGAGTCTCAAATGACTACCTTTACATTCAGTGTTCATTCAATGCATTGTGGATTGGTATAATGAGAATCCTACACTTTAACTTACAGCCACTGAAGCGCATCTTCTGTCTACACGACACAAAAGAGCAGAATCACACAAGTATCAAGTAGCTACACAACTTAGCCTTAAAATTCCTTCCTCACGGCTTCCAAACATTATTACGTTCTACTTTCTGTCTCCTATTCTTGTTGCACTTATAAAATAGTAGCACTACACTACAAAATAAGAAGACAATTTAAAACAAAATTCACAAAAGAAATAAATAATTATAGCACAGTAATCACAGAGTATGTTGCGATTACTTTTTATTGGATTTTCCAGAGATGGTTCTGGATTTTCTGATTGCAGCAACAGGTAGAATTAACTTTTTGAACGAAATGATAATAATCATACACATTCAATAAAACTAATTTTCAGACTTACACTAAACTATAACTATCTAAACCTTATAAGTGTATTAACACTATCACCACTCTTGATATACTAACAACGGTTGAACAACTTTAGTGTATGTGCATAAGTAGGTAGTGTAAAATTAAATTCATTGAGGAGAAGATGATCTGTTTTATAAAGAGAAGCATGCGTGTGAGAGTATTGTGAGTGTGACAGCAACAATAGACTTGATTTAGGTACTTTTATGTCTTACCCAACGGATTCTGCAGTTGCACTATGCAGCTATGTACTGAATTCCATTCTACTTAAGTTGAAGTAATTCCAATGCGTTGATTAGGACGAGGAAGAGTGTTGAGTCGACGTGCCTTCTTTATGAAGAGACTCTTTAGAATGAGAATTAATCCTTATCTGTACTATAAACATGGTCTGATTTGATATTAAGTTGTAGTATAGATAAGTGTAAATATTTTCATGAGCTCCTTTCGTTGGATTTGATGTTTTTTATACAAGAATTGCTGTGTTGGGAATCCAAATGTGAATAAACTACCTATACGTAGGGCACTACCTACTAAACTATAATGATAACACTGAACTCAGACGTAAAAGCACAACATGTGAAGCCACTACTCTTAACTATAGGCTATGCATGTGTGGGTTATTTGCCTTTCTTGCTTGGATAAGCTCATTTATTTGTGATTGCATTGCATTGCGTTGCGTTGCACTATTCTAGTTTATGGCTAGATGTACTCATGTAGTAGACTACTCTTGTATGGGCTCTGTTGTGTACAAACAATTTCGACTTACCATTAGCAACTTAAACGAGCGAAGCTACTACGTAAATTGTGTATGACATTCTTTATCTTTGTATAAATATACGGGCTGTAATAGGAAACCGTGTGACCGTGTGACTGCGCTCTACAGAAATGAATCAGCAGTAGCAATTCACGGCGGTGCTGGCGGTTGAGAACTCAAAAACATCCACTAATCTCAATACAGTGTCGCACAACAAACGGGCCAACTAAAATTCACATTCTTTATACGTTCTAAAAAATACCACAACACAGCAATAATATTTTAGTGTGCATATAAAAGTTTTGCTAGCAATTGAAGGCAATAATTCAGCTACACACAGGTAAGGTATATAAAAGACAGACTTTCTTCGGAGAGGAACAAATGGATTTGTGTATTGTTTTCAACGGTTGTATGTATAGAAGAAGGCTGAATTTACTTTTACTGTGTTGACATCATATTTTATGTCTGAGCATATGGCGACTTAATAAAGGCTGTAACATTACTAAAAGTATAAATTAATTAATTATTGCCCATTCTTTCGATACGCTTGTAAAGGACTACACTGTGCCGTGACGTTTCTTCGAAATTGCTAATTACCACCCACACACGTGAAACTTGAGAATATGCATGCATATATGTTCATGATATATGTACATACTAAATGATGTTGCCATCATGTAATCTGGAGATTCAGATACCAAATGGCTTGGTTCTATGCTAATGACTGAGAAGTTATAATTCTATTTTATGACTTTTGACGTATGAAGTACGAATATAAATACTAAATTAAAATCTAACTAGTTCTATGCAATCAATACAAGTAGATGTAAAATAAGTCGTCCTCCCTGGCTGTTCTATATACCATTTAAAATAACAGACACATATTTAACATGACTTGATGATTTGTAATATATTGGGGTGGTACAAATAAAACCTTTAAATGGATATTCCCTTAATTGTCAATATAAATATGAATCATCTACTAGAGCATAAACATTTGTGTATCTACTGCTATAAATGTCTATGACATAACATGACTGATATGCAAATATGTAAATTACTACGTCAATTGTGCACGGTCGTTGAATGAAAATTGAGATTAATAAGGATTGGCGAATATCTAATAATAATAATATGGCTGTACACTAATGGACGTAGTTAAATATGGCAAAATACCCTCACTCATTTACTTAAATGTGCATAGGTAATAAATCACGATTTTGACGTAACACTTGTTATTGTTGCAGTTGGAGTTGAATCATAATCATATATCCATTTTTGTGGACATGCGTTTACTAACACCACATAAATAGATTAATCGTTTTATTGCATCAAGTAACGTGAGCCAATTTACATGCAAGCAACTAGTACTAGTGCAATGTTACATCGTGTGGATGGAGAACAAAATGAATGGGGCAATAATTTATTCATAGTTGTGGCAGGATGATCTAACTTTTTCTACGAAACTAAACTGAATGTCTCTACGAAGTAAGTTCTATTGAAAATAATATTGGATATTCGTGTTACAGATGCATTTTATGAACTCTTAGACTTACATCATGCTTTCCAAATAAATAAAATTGAAAATCACTGCCCATGAATGACCCATCTCTTTGAACAAAGCTACGGGGATTTATAGAACACAATTTGGACACATTATTTATCCGTATTCAATATTAATTTTCTTTTATTAACAAATCCAATCATCGAATTCCTATCTAGGAATGCATATATGAATGAAGTTGTTTGTGTCCATATCCTAAATACGTATGTTTAGACTGGTAACATCACACAAAGTGGTTTTAAACTAATTTTAACATCATACCATACAAGTGTTATCAACAATTTTAAACTCTATTATAAAACATTACATACTGCACGATAGCTCTGAGATAAATAATAATAATTAAGGTTTATTATTATGATTGGGTATGGGTGTGTGTACTGTAGTTCATAATGGATAGGACAGTTCATTCACTAACACAACTCCCACAACTAGATCATCCCAATTGGAGTACAAGAAATGGATTTTAATAACGTAAAACCATTTATTTCACATCAAGTAGAAAAGCAAGAGGTAACATTTATGAGACTATAATGGTGTGTATTAATACGATAACATGAATCTATAACAAACTAACTATATTATACAAACTATTTCCGGCGATTTAATTTTGTGACCATACATATTAGTAGGAAAAACTGAAAGTTAATCTTGTACATGTTAATAAGTATACTGTTCGATGAACTTCATAATTTATCCAGTGCATAAAGCTCTAGCATCTGTAGTAATTAGTTTAAAAATACATTATCCTTACATATTCTTGCTCCAGTTGCTCCTGAATTTTGGCTCCAATAATTAACATGCAGTTATCAGTTATCACAGCCTAGTTGCATTAAGTATCATCGGTAGTAGTAGGTATCTCGTATGCAACTATTAGATATATTTACTAGAAGATATGGAACAGGGTACTATATGATAAAAATTTACGAAGGCATCGTGCATAAAGTCTTCTATCTCTATGGACAGGTAACAATAGCTTCTGTAGTAACAGTCGAATTATAATTTTGTCGAGAGAATCCCGGAATTATTAAAGGTTTCATGTCTTCGTTATTTCGCATCAAAATCCTCGAAGAACCTTGTGTCGGAGTTAGCAAAGGCTCCATATCTTCATCACTTCTTATTACATTCCGTGAAGATCCTGGCAATGGAGAACGGGGAGGAGTTACATCATCTCCGTAAACTACAAAATCCCCAAATTATACGTTTAAAACCAAAATCGATTCAAATAAAGCTATAATATTATTACACATTTTTTATTATCATTACTTTTCACTCGGAGTCCATTTCCATAATTGTGTGCAATTGATGGAATAGTAGCAATGAGACTAAAATGAGCAATAATCAAAACAACTCCTGCCAAAAAGATACTTTTCATCCGAATGGAATAACTTCCGTTGACTTGTTCCAATCCCTTAAATAATTAATGTTAATGAGTGAACACTATTAGTCAATACTTTTACTAAATTGCAAAGAATGGCACAAATATCGATTAAAAGTACCGTAACAAAAAGATAAATGACATAAACTGGTTGCACAACACTCGTTACAGCAAATAGCCATGTCAGTCTTAAATTTTCTTTTCTCATCTAAGTTATAGGCATCAAAGTTCATTTTATTTTTAAGATCCTGATCAGAACATATATGTTAGGAATAAATATTCAAAGTAACTCTTACAGAGAAAAATCCGATGGCTAACCACAATGCCACAAATACAGCGCCTGCAAGAACAATGACGATTTCTTCTTGACTCATGCCTGATAAGCCGTTTTGTAGGATAAGAATTATACAAGATATGGCAGCTTGGGCATCAAAAACCAGTAAACTGTATCCAAAGAATAGCATTCTACACATTTTTTGAAACTTGATTTCTGCTCCAACAGTTTTGAAAACTAAGTTCCCCGACGACCAATATCTCCAGCCCACTATTCCAGCCAGAATTACAGTCGGAATACTGAGCACAGTCGATATCAAAAATCGAATCTACAACAGAAGAATTACAAAGTATTAGTTACATAGCTGTGTAGAAGAAAAAACGTTTGACCAGCCAAGTAAACTTACTAATTTGAATTCATCAGGCTGTGTTTCATCACCAGCATAATTGATTGTAACCAAAATCCATATCAAGATCGTCGTAAGAATTAACATGAGAATCTCGAATGGTTGCTCTTGAAAAATCCCGTGAAATAAATAGTATGCAGCAAATACTGTGAAACAAAATACAGCAAAATAAGATCGATTAAGATTATATTGCTTCGTTTGATATTAAATTATTTACAAATCATAGTTGTAGATAATAGCAAAGGAAAAAATTACGTATATTAGCCAAGACTAGAATGACAAAAACATATTGATCAGAGTTTGCAGGAATAGTCAAAAGACGAAATACAGATAGGCCAAATCCAACACCAATGGAAATCGCCGCCACTAGAATAAAACTCCATTCAATCACTGTGATATTACTGCAAGTTCTCACCTAGATGGTAAATAAAATTGATCTAGTTAGATAAGAACACTCATGTATTACTTCATCTTATATACATAAATCTTTCATCTTCATCAATACCCGATTTTCAATTCGAAGAACTTACCCTTCCAATGAAACTTTGTTTAGAGGTTTCGACTTTGATTGGAATAAGAATTTCCTCGTCGCTGTCGTCAGTGTTAGCACTTGCTGCTTGCTGACTTTCAATTATGCTAATTAGTGAATTGCTCATTATGGCTTATAATACGGCTACTTTTCAGTGAATAGATAAGAAATTGATGATTAATTCATTCAAATTGATTTTTCAGAACATCTCATTGAACACAAATTAGAAGACTTCTTCACCTACAGTCGAAATACAAATACAGTCGAAATGTTACGATTGGTTAGTTATTTGCGTTACTTTTAAGAATATCAATAGTATCAAAATACCATAATATGTTACTACCTTACTCGAAACTATTGACTTACACTGCAGGTTTTCTTTGTGGATTATCTTCGCACGATTGCATGTTGGTGTCACGAAAAATCTCTTTATCAAGTGATTGCACGTTGACATTGATCAGTAACTACCCTATTTTTGATTCTCAGTCCAATGAGAAAAGTCAGTTCAGTCTCCTGAAATTAATTATACAAAGTAAATGTAAATACATAAACAATGCACACGTACATGTAAATAGTTTATGACTTCTTCTGGTTAGTCTACAAATATTTGTAGGAAAAATATGCCAAATCTTTATTTAGCACTCTGGCATATTTTGTCAGACCTTAAAGATTTATAGAAATACCAACAGAATTTACTCTCCTCACTGTACAGCAAAGAGGTGTTAGCTTTTGTGTAAGACATACATTTGTAAACATTTAATTAGTCTATAATTTGTTAAATTCTTTATTTACCTATGTAAGGAAAATCGTCGGTGATTAATCCAGTGACAGATATACCAACGTTTACTTTTAACAGGCGGTATATGTAACAGCAATTACATCTACACAAATAATCAGATGTCTTACAGACAGCATAAGAAATACAGGTTTTATTACTTCACAAATTCTGAGTGATTCTTTAAATCACCCTCTACATACATGTGCTAATCGCCTACTCTACTACTGTTTTGTGTACATACTAAAGAAGAGTCTGCTCGCTGCTTATCTTTGTACTACATTCGAATTTCATACTTTTTGTAGCACCTAACTGGCAAGTTGCAATGAAAGCAAATACAACGTACAGATAATCTCATAAAGCATGTACTAACATAAATAAATTTTCTTCTCGTTCAATATTCAGTATTGCATTTTATAACATATAATCTCACTACACTGGTAGAAATACCGAACACAGACAACCAAAAAATTAGTAAATGAAATCATAAAAGAAATTCTAGAGATGAAAATCACTTCCGTTTATAACTACAGACTTCTACTTTCTACACAATTGAATTGATTCAAATGACACAAAATCAGTTCATAGTTCATACTCAGAAAGCACAAAACCTTAATGATTTGTCAAAGATACACAATGACATTCATTCAAAAGCTAAGCACTATAGTTGTACCTCAACTTTCACATGACTTTGCTACGCTAACACTTTTAACATTCGACAACAGTCTTTATCGGGGTTCTATCAGTAAGCTTATAAAGCACGTTTATGATTAATTCGATTACACAGACACAATAAATAACAAAGTAGGAGTAGGACAACTGATAACATGGGGAATCAAATAATGTTATTTTCTATTTGTCATACTATAAAATTATGCATATGTACTTTGCACTATAAAATATGCAAACACAAGTAAATGAAACAGAGTGACTAAACTCATCGAACAGAAAACAATGTTAGTCTGACAAGCGTACAAGGGTAATGTTCTAATATTTAATATCATGCTATTGTGCTTAGTACAACACAAATTGCGTTGCTCCTTTCTAATGCGCATATGAAAGAATAAAGAATAGCGATACACATAAAGATTACATATATACCAGTCATTTGGCAGATATAATGATACAAACAACCATTTAAGTTTGGATTAGGAGGATATTACATTTGATATACTAAAAGCAACCCAGTAATAAATGAAATTACGACTTTTACTGCAACTTAAGATATAACAAACTAGATCTTCGTTTTCCAAGGGGCTATCGTGCTCAGGTAAAGGAGTGTAATGTAAACTGTATGCTTGATAGATTAAAAGCTTATATATTATAATGTTCATGAAACTTAAACTACCGAATTAGCAAGACTAAAAGACTACTAAGACAAGTCTTTGTTTCTGATGTCATTGTTTTAAATGAAAGAAAGACGAAATATGAAGATTATGTTGTTGCTGGAAGACATGATTTTATGTACGTTTATTGTCTATTTGACATCAATCAATCACATTTCATGCTTTAAGGTAAAATGATAAAAATTTAATAGGCTAGAAGATTTGCATATTTTGCATTGATTTTTTAGTGTTCCACAAAAATAAATACATTTCGTATAATATTTACACAACCAGAATGAAGTTAAGATAAGAAAGATATTATTTTACTTGTAGTGTACAACATGTATGATTTACAAGGAATATTTACATTAATTAATTCGTCAATTCCTAAAATGTGAATTATAACTTATATAATGATGACATTTTTTTTATTATCAAATACAGAAACTGTTAGGCTCTTGAATTGCAGGCAATCATTTACGAGACGTTTTCGTAAAATACAATTTAGAAAATCGGACAAAAAACGAGAAAAATGCTAGTCTTTGTTTACCACACAAATTGTGTGTGCTACACGATTAGTAAATTAATAGATATACAATATCAAGACTAATTTAAATTTATGGCAATGCGGAATTAGAAGCAATTATTGACAATAATATATTATATTATAATGTTTTGATGTTCCACTCAAAAAGGGAAAGCTGCAAGTAAAAGTATGTAGCCTTACTTTCAGATTAAAACAAATTTACAGCTTTACTAAACCTATACATGCATTCGGACTCGACTTGGACCTTGTCCATATAAGTGTTCTTTCTATTTTTCACTTTAATACAATCGGTGACTTGACTATAATAAATAATTTAATAAATTAATAATCTTAAGACGAAACAATCATCGCTTTGTTAGGCACCTAGATCCCTAAACTGATAATGCGGAATATGAGCATCCTCTGGCATGGTATGTGGTTAACCGAGTATCTAAAGTTATAGAGCTATTTTGCGACTTCTAAGTTCTATGACGAGACTCACAGAGTTTTTATAAGCGTGATTTTCTTTGACTATCTATTTCGGATTTATTCATAGGTTTTATTATATTTTTCGTCAACAAGAATTACTTTCTACCAAGAAATCCACTTTAGGTAGGGGTAGGTCTTTCACTGACGATACTAATTTTTCGACTAGGAATGGATTCGGGGCCATATCGCTTTTTGGCCTCGTTGTAGAATGCAACAACCATGACACGAACAACTTCATTGAAGAAGACGTTACCGACTTTGGATGTTAATGCTGACCGAAATTCGAAGGAAACATAAAAGTCGACAATACATGATTGCGGCTTTCCTTTGAGACCCGGACTAAACTTCCACAAATTGATGAGATGATTGAAAAGCCTCCCTTGCGTCGATTCTGCTTTAATGAGGTGAGGCTTTGCCATTGTAACGCTGGATGTGTAGGACTCCACGAGGGGGTGCATTCCTACAACCAGATCTGCAACTAAGTGGCTTTTACGACGGCTCTTGATTATGGAAGACTGGCACCAAGGCAGAAACTCCTCATATTTCTCCACGTCTGCTACGACATCAAACATCTGCTCCATAGAGTATCTATAAAAGATTCAACGAATTAAATATTTGTAACTGTCTAACATATTACGGCAACGATTAACTATTCTCTGATATGAAATGCAGCTTTAAAAATGAATGAAAACTTGAAAGAAATGACATACCCGAGTATCCTCCTCTCTGAGTATTCCTTCTTCTTTGCTGGAGCATCTCCTGGCAGTGTGATGAAGCTTTTCACATGTGTCGAAGGAATAAAAATTTTATTGTTGCTAATATGACTTTTCTTATGCGGAGTTATCCAGGTTCTATATGCTCGACAATTCCTTTTCGGATTACATTTCGTCGATTGAGTTAGTAAATTGTTCCAACCACGGTGACTTGATGTGGAGGAAACGTTTAGGGGAGTTTGCAAACTACCAAAATGACTTGCTCCCCCAACATTGAAACAGGAGGATGAAGAACGAGATGTTAATATTATCCTTTCGGTCAAATTAGGGCACCTTGAGTAGCCCAGACGAAAAATAACGGTCATTGTTATCTTTTTCGGTTTGAATTTAACTACACCACGTTAATTTATAGCAGTATCTTGGATTAAACCACATAAAATTTTAAATAAGTGACCCATAACCAATTATAGATGTCCGGTCTTGACCCAGTTAACCTACCACCAGTTAGGTAGGTCAAAGGGACTAATGGGACACCTTTGCAATTTAGAACTAAGATTTGGGTTACGCTGCTGTTTGTATTAAATTATCGAATAAGTTTCCTACTTACTTTCCTATTCTAACGAATTTGATTTTGGCTCCTTTCCACCGATCGGTATATCAACCCTTGATTGGCCCAGTGGAAATGTTTACTACCTCATTCATCTCATCATATTTGCCAAAAAAGCAGAAAAGTTGAAATTGTTTTTGGGTAACATACAAATTGCATTTTGACACTTGCAGACAAGAATCAAATCACATGCTCTTCCCATTTTTAAAAGTAAATTAGTAAAAGGTAACATACGGTAATAAATTCTTACCTTGCATTTGTCAATCCAATATAAATCCAATAGAACAGAACAGAAAATAGAAGCCCCTCAGTTGTTTTCCGTAAATGACTAATTAAGAAAGTAACTGGAGATGACACTGACTAATCACTCTCATTGTTAGTTAAACGGTTTGTTGATAGTTCAACAAATATTTTTTAAGAAAATATTTTAGGGGCTCTTAAAGCAAGAAAAACTCGTCCGATGTCCGATCACAACAAGGCGAAGGAATTGGTTGTGTTAACATTTTCCAGTTTAATCTGAAGTTTTTCAAATCAAGTTATAACGCAACGGCTTTATAATATTATGGCAAAATAACACATGACAGTACTTAGCAGTCCTAAATGGCAGACAGATTCTGATTTCATATCCCATCCTTGAAGTATTTCACGAAAAAATATTGCAAGGGACATGTATATGGACAATGTATTTGTAAGTGTGAGAGTGTGAGCAAAATAAAATTAGAGACACACAAACTAAAGAACAAAGCAGCCAATCTTATTAGTGGTCACTTTCACCAATTAGACTTACCCTTCTATTAGTTTTGGGGGTTTTCTTATTTTTACCAATTTTAATGATTGAACTGAACAGGGACATAATATATGTATCAAAATAGGCAGACAGGGAAAATAAATTGGATTTTGATCGAGTACCGAGTGTTGAAAAAAGTTTTGCAATTCTGAACAGTTTGTTTAGGAATTGAATACATCTTACTCCCACAGGATTATATACTAATGCTTTTATTTTAAAAATACGTTTTGCTCTTACGAATAAAAGATTGACGATTTTTATGTTAATTTTACAGGGAATTGAGCTCGCAGAGTCCTCCTGATTGATAAATACAATTAACCTCTTAAAAGCTCGGTTTTGTTTCATAAACAATGAAGTAAGTAATCATATTAGTCTGCAACAGCATATGCAATAAAAATGAAATCTAGGTTTCATCCTATCTAGCACATTGCTTAAGTAATCAAAAATCAAAACGTGCTAGGATATTTGGCTGTTATGTGATCTAGAATTTGGTGAAACGAAAGTAACTTTCTCTTGGAAACTTTCTCATGGAGTTATAATACCATAAAGAAAGAGAAAGCTTGAAAGCTAATGCCATAATACGCACTATACACGAATATAAATGATGTGCTAAAATAGTGAAATAATTTTGCATGTATCAATGGATGATTTTCAGAGTAGAGGTTGAGCATGCTCTTGAAGACCATTACGCACCAGAGCCGATAGTAACGCATTCAGTAGCATCGGACCCGTTCGAAGGCAATCCCGAATATATTCCATTTTACATAACGACTGAGAAAAGTGCTAAGTCATACGTCAACAAAGCTCTTAAAACATTTGGACCAGGAAAACCGATTGTAATTACTGGTTCAGGAGCTGAATGCACCAAAGCTGTTACGTGTGCTGAAATTATCAAAAGCAACTACTTCAAGAAAATTGTACATCAAATAACTAGGGTGTCTCAAATGAGGTTACTTGCTAAGAAAATCTATATATTATTGTCTCAAGTTTCAACCTCTTTACTGTCTACAGAAAATAACAGTCACTAATCAAAGATTAATGTATAGAACTGTAGAAACTTGGCAGCCCATAACGGAAGGCCTTGATGCACTTAGCGTAACCCGTTCAGTCCCGATTATTCATATTTTACTTTCCCTAGAACATCTTGATGAGCGTGACCCCGGGTTCGTACTATATTCGTAGTAATGATATTTTCCTCTTCAATATGACTCCAAAAAATCAAATCTCTTTTAACATGAAAATATTGATTTACTTCTCAGGTATCAAAAATCTTCCAGAGAAACGAAAAGGGTGGTCATGAATCCACCGGAGGACGATTTACCATCACCAACTTCTCCTGTTCATCGTTCTAAAAACTAAAGTCTATATTTTATTATTTGTACACATCTTAATATCTTTGTTTGTATATCACGTTGTATCATACAATTATTAAATCGCATACACATTTTTTAGTCGCAATTTCATGTCGAATTTTTAATTATTGAGAACTCGCTCTGTATATGATTACAAGTATACATACGTGAGCATAACACATAAACTGTTGCTACCAATTCTGCAGTTTTCTATTACTGCGAGTAGATTTGGAAGAATACAGTACGCATTTTTGTACAATTCCTCATTGTATTAATATGAAATAACTATTAAATCTTTAATATTATTAAATGATTTAATCCCTGCCCGGTAGTCTATAGTTTTTGTGGTGAAAGTACATCCTTTCTTTCATTTTCACTTTATAAAAAATATGCATAACTATGATTGATCATATGAAACGATATATGTATAGTAATAAAATGAGAGTATCTTGCATGCATACTATTTCATTTACATTGGTAATAAACAAAACCGGCAATATTTATTTTAAGTTTCTTTCTACATTACGTTTAGGTGTCTGTAAATCTATATTCTAGCTATGTGATTTTAAAATCATTCACACAAAAGACTTAACATTAACACGGTATATTTTAAACTCAGTATAAACTACGGAACGTAGTATCTGCGTTTACAATAGAAGTCACAATCTAACAGTAATTTGGGAAAATTTTGAGTAGTTCGGTAATCTAGGTGCGTTGCACAGACCCATGGACTAAGCGTCTTCAACTCGACATTTAATTGTAAACAATTTACTATCAATAAGATACATGTCTACATATTTATCTACAAATAATAATTGTAATACAATATAATTTAACGTAGATACATCATGGCTTAATTAATACATTTAAATCTACTGAAAATCAAAAATTGTATATTATTTATGTATGTTATGGAAAATGCACGGATGATAACTGAATACTTTTCTCTGTCAGTAAAGCATGATGTGTGATAAATACCATGCACGTAAATAAACTTTGCTTTCTCTGTTACACAAAGTGTTAGTTAAAATGATTTGCCTTTCTTAAGACCATAATATTGGGTGTAAATAACATGGGAAATGAAACTATTATTTTTAGTATTAGAGTAGCTCGTAAATCTTTATCGGACACATGTCTAGTTTGCTATAATATAACACATTAAATGTTAGACATTCCCAATCAATACCAACGGCTGCTTATTATTGTCGGAAAGTCGAGATTATGGGAAAGATTGCAAACAACTATGGATGCATTAAAATTACTTGACCTCATTACACGTATGTATCCATTATGAAAATGTCAATTGATCACTGTCACTGTTTATTGCTAAGAAATGGGAATCAAAGTGGTATGGTACACAGCCATGCGTACTGTAAAATAATCATTTGAAAAATAACTAGTTTGTAATGCATAATTGTAAATGAAATTGCTTTGTAGAACCAGAACTTTTCCATTCATATATGTAATTCACTAATCTATTTGTAGCATTTTATATACCTACTTAATTATTTCCAATGTTAGGCTTATCATATTATGATCATCATATATACACACTAATTATGCAGATAATGCACAACATTCTATTGTTTATTTTCTACAACTATTGCCGTTGAGGTTTTCAATGCTAAAAAGTAATGTAAATAATGATATTTGTATGAATGACTTTTAGCGTCAGAGACTCCGAGAGTACAATTAAAGGATTTTAAGTGCTACAAGTTAAGTTCTACAAAACATTTGCTTGCATTGCTTGGGTTTAGTAAAGACAAAATCAATTTTCCATTATTTGTACGACATTTTAATGCATTTAGCTGTCGTATTAACCTAAACCTATTTAATTGACATAATATATTTGATTTAAGTTCTATTTATTTATATACATAAAGAACCAAATTAATTGACTATAAAAATGGGGTTGTGGAAGTCTCACTCAATATTACACGATAATATATAGTGTCTAGCTTGCATTTATACCTACTTCAAATTAATTTAGCATTAATAATTATCATAGAGGTACTTAAAAGTAATCTGTTAACATGGTGGTGGTTACATGGTTAAATAGAGATGGAATACATCAACTCTTAGTTTTCAGCATAGGATTGCTGACAAAGACAAACATTTAGTATATGTAAACAAACTAAAATGAGAATTCAATCAACCACAAAGTTTTCAGTTGAGCCGAACATGAACCAATTTTATGCATAATATGCATATTAGGTAATCCTGTACCAGCAAAGTGCTGGTAAACAGCATTTCTTAGGACATTAACACTTAAATATGCATATTATGTGTACTTATTGTGGGTTGTAGTTGTGTGACCTCAATAAAATGGTTAGGCTTCTGATTCCGATGAGTTTGCATTAGTTTTTGTCTGTATGGAATCAACACCATCCTCCATGTTCGGCACAATTAAATTGTCTCTAGACATTAAATTATACTTAATGACAAAGCAAGTAAATCGTTTACAGAGATGAGAGCTTCCCTCAAAGTCGTCAAATAAAACTTTATGATGGAAGTAAGCGTGGGAAAATATTCGGTAGACCCGTCTGCAGACTGAACCTAGTTTTCCCAACGATGACTCTCGTATTGAAACGCTGTAATCAAAAAACAAAAAGATCCACATTTAATACACTACATAATGCAGATTTTTAAACTGAAACACAGTTTACTACAAATAATTATACCGGCTGGGAAAATACTTGTTGCTATTAAGTAGACAAGCTGCTCCATCAAGAGTATGTCTAGTGTAGTCAATAGCTGGACATTCCTTCGGCGATTTGTGAGCTGCACATAAGAATATCCACTGTTCCGTAGCCGTCATCTGGTTACAAGTTTCCGGAAAACATTCACTTTGCAATTTGACTGCTAATCCATTGAGCTCCATGCAAAATTGACGAAGATGCTCATATTTCCAAACTTCCTCATCCTGAGTCTCAGGCGGGGTTAATATAGCAGTAATATTGCTTGGATCCTTGTTGATCGTCTGCTGAATCCATTGTTGAACTGCCAATGTGCTGTCCATTTCCTCGAAAGGTTCATCAGGCCATTTACAAAACTCCTGTAAAAAAAATAACACATTTTATTAGTAAAATTACATTGACAATTACAGATTAATATTTATTTTTCAGTACAATTCTTAGCCATTCTAAAACGTAATTTAGTTTATTCAGTTTCAAAATCAAATATTTACCCCAGCCTTAGTCCCTGGCCGATTCCTACGAAGGAAGGCCTTAACTTCGCCCATGGTGGGGCTCGGCTGCTTCAGTTGATCCAAAATTTTGCTGCTAGGATTTTTACTCCCACAAAAACAATTAATTTTGATCAGTGAGTCAATAAATTAACTCACTGCTGAAAACGAAAGAATTTTTATCTTCCCTAAAAACATAAACAATTGATAAATTGCAAATGACAGCTGCAGTTGGAACCTTTCCGCCCCAATCTTTCATCTAACTATTTCTTCATTTGTAGAGGACACTTGGTGTCTCAAAGTTCTTCTGCAACCACAATTCTCTCGCATTACCCACTACGTTCTTATTCTTACCGGTGCGGTGGTACAGCTGCAGTACAGTATGTAGTGTGAATCAACGTTAAAATTATTTTCAGTTTACAATCTGGAAAATCGAATCTTGACGTTGCGCTTTGTGATTAATGGTAATGAGATAAATTGAAAAAGGTATTTCCTGATGTTTTTCTAATTCTCAACGTTAATACATTTAATCCAGATATCATTAAAATCCGATATGGTCAATTTTATTCCCTTCCCAACTTATTGCTACTCTTACTACGTATCGAAATACGTAACAGATACTTTTATTGCTCATTATGTTTATAGAGGTATAATATAAATCATGATATTATTATACATTTTTTGAACAAGGCTTATTGATAAAAAACATTTTCAGTCTAGATCGATGCCAATGCCAAATAAACATGCTCTTAAATCGACCTACTGAAAAGTGTTTTGATCAAAATAATCAAAGACCAAACTGTATGTAAGATTCTCTGTAATATCTCTGTACGTGTTTAACCTTTAAAAAACATTATAAATTGTAATCATACCAATAATACGGCATAAACCCAAAAGTTTTACTAGATATTCACATTCCTGTGTACTTGAATGTAACTTTTCCCATGCAAAATCGATGGTGACGTATAGCCCATTTTCTTTATTGGGTTTTCCTGTTCTGGTTTCGATAAAGTAGGTATTATGTCCAGCTAAATATTTTATGGTTGTTGGTATACGTGCCCAAACTATATAGAGATGTGATCCAAGTTGTAGTATATGTATTTGCTATCTTTCTACTATGTGATCCACCCTCACAATAAATGCTGTTTACTACATCCGTTCATTAGTCTGCTAGTCGGCTTTTATTATTTTATGCTCGCATTCACACTGAATCACAGGCAGGAGAGTGGACAGAACTTAGTGCTCACATCATTACTTTTCTGTTTTTATATAGTGTGCCTTTTAGATAGGAATTTGAAGGAGAAATCTATAAAGCTATGCTAGTGTCACATGCAGAGATGTACAGCAGTGTAGTAGTAATAATAGCCATGATACATTAGTCACAAAAGCAGGTCAAGCGACGCAGAGACAGACAATGTGATTGTGTATTTATATGCGGCTGGGAAATGATAAGATAAAAAGTTTCGGCCTCTACAACTCATCCAAATTCTCATTTATCTGTTCTGTGCAGAAATAATTTACCTTTGAACCATTTTCGCTATGACTGAGATGAGGAAAAGGGCGTGCTGTTGTTAGCATAAACAGAGAGAGAGAACACATAGCACATTGCTTCATTTTAATCTTTCACTTGGGCTGCCTCTTCTGAAAATATTCTACTTTGTGGTTGTTTACATCTCTTGAGTAGATTTTATTATTGTGGAGTACTAGTGAGGAGGAGATGAGAGAAAATCTTTCTCGGGACTGCCTTCTTCTGATTCACATCTGATCACAATCACAACTATAATGGATTGCAAAAGGATGACGCATAAATCTCGGTCTTGTACACGACCTAACTTCAAAAAATCCAAGACACAAAGAACCAAGTGAACAAATTATCTCAAGTGCACTTTCAAGGAAAGCAATTTTCCCTGAACACAGACATAAACTTCTTGGAAAGTCTATAGTAGATGATATCATTAATTTCGCCCGTGCACATCTACGTAATGTGTTAATGTTTCATTGTGATTTTAACCAGACATACTGATGCACATGACATAAGCAAAAAATACCATAGAATACAAAGATGAGCACTGTGATAGTTGTGTATGTTTATATGCAATTTATTCAACCACTATATTTTTGACTTATATATTACTAAGCTGACTAACTACTTTCTTTCATATTATCTGGAATTAGTAATTCAAACTATTTATAATTTTCTTTGTTTATTATAAAGTCGACGTTACAAATGCTGGGATGGACAGGAGTTCAAGAAACTAATTCACCAAGAAGCCATGCTCCAAATATGTGGAGCATCTGACAATGAAATGCTGCTCCTCTCTCAGAAAATCTCGTCTTTTGGTTCGTACAAGTTAATGTGTAACTGTAGACACTGCATTTCTTATAGTAAAGAAAGTCGGGTGGAGAAAGTTCTAACTGAGCCAATGATAAAGGGAATCTCAGTTGTGTTCAATGTGCTCGCAAAATTTGGATATATTCTCAAATCAACATCTGCTACTCAGAATGGAGACGGCTCTTGCACTACCACCTGGGTCTGGCTAAAAATTCCCAGAGTAACTAACATCTGAAGATATCATGAGTCAAATTCATCCAACTAAGTTCAAGCTGTATAATTGCATTTTTTAGTTTATTAGGTTTATATTCAAAGCAGCGGTTCGTGAAATGAAAAGATTTTTTGGGTCAAATGGCTTTACCATTTCAATTTCTTGTCAGTAAAAAATAAATAAGTTTTCTTTACTGTTTTGTAATCTGTTCCTAGTCTACTTCAAATAATATAATATGTGTATCATTTTAAACATAGCTATTGGGGATTAGAAGTTCATTATTACACAAATACCATGTTACAAGTTACAAATTTTTTATCTTAAAAATGACTGAAATGCAAACTGGTATTGAACTAGTAATTAATTGTTTGTGTCATAATTTTTTACGCATCTTATTGTAATTTCTTTTCATCTAGGCATGTATGAGATTGTGTGATACAAGTATCATCATATTTATTTGTTGTTGTGGAACATGTGTAATTTATATCTAGAATCTATGAAGAAAATTGTTAATAATAAATGAAGGAGTTACGCTGAAAGTAATTTGCTATCTTTTAATAGTAGAAATCTTAACATATTTCTGGATTTGTCATTGCATTACAAAAAGCAAACACCTGCTAACGCAATTTTTATATATAGGACAGAAATATAGGTAATTTTTATGGTACACTAGAGTCTAAATAATAAATTACATTGTTAGGATTTCTGAACACAAAATGTACCTAGAGGTAAAGTAAGATAGTAGGTAGCTACAAATTTAGTTCTAAAGCACACACTTTTATTAAGACATGAGAAGAAGAGGAGCAGGTGATGCTCCTAATGAACGTGCAAAGGCAGTAGTTAAGAGACGAGTCTGTATGAAAGACATATAGCATATCTACTTTAGGAAGTGGCTACTACGATGAACTTTAGGAAGAAAAGGTTCCTGATATTTCACTGTCACGAACCTTTGCAATTGCAGCAGAATGAACAAAGTTCTCTTCACTTTTGTAAGTAACTGTAGTTTACAAGTATACTTTAATGTGTCTAGCGTGGCTCTATATTATTTCCGCTGTATTGTATTGCATTAGATGAGAAACCGACAGATATTTACACAGAAGTACATTTAAGCATGGGATCCAATCCCGATGAGCTTATGGGCTCAGTGAGAACTTGTGTTGAATTAGAGTTAGTCTGCCTGATTCAATTCAGATAAAAGTTCGCTGACATTTTATTGTATCCTTTAACAGAGGCATTTATTGGACTAAGTTACGAGAACCCCCTTTTAGTGCACCAACCGAGAACAAACTTTAAAGAAACGAACCGTGAAGCATCTTTTCTCTCTGCAATACTTTTAACATGAAATGCAGTACTACTATAACTATCGCTAACGCATTACAAAATCAATCCAGTTCTTCACTTCCTAATTTCTGCTAACTTTTAAATGCTCTGCAAAATTACTGAAGATCTTAAGTGTGCATTTCGGCTACTTTAAGCCAAGCTGATGGGACGTGTGAGCGTCTGGATCCTGGGCTGGATTTTCAGGGAAAGTTGGTACAGAATTTCTTGCTTGTCGATTCCATGGATATTTTGTACATATGAAGAAATACATTCTTCTTCTTTATTGCTTCCATTCACAACTAAAAATAGAAAAATTAAATTAAAATTAAATTAAATTAAAGTAGATAAATACTTCTTACGCAAATTCGATAATTTTCAGAGTATTTAGCATTTCCAAACTAAAGCATGTTGGCATTGATTCTAATAAAATCCAACCTGTATGAGTGAAGAATTTGCTACGCGATGTTCTGATGATTCTCAAGACTTGAGCAATCATGTGCATCTTTTCGAAATTGACTAATGGCCTCTGTGGATTTCCCGTTCCTTTTTCGCGAACATAGCTTTGGTTTCCATCCTGGATAAATGTGATATCTTTAAGGATGAGCGGCATAAATGGTATAAAGGGAGGGGAGACTTTTTGTAAAGCTTGTCGGTAAGGTCGATGATTTCTTGATGGCTCTATCAGTCTTTCCAAGTCTGAAAATATTCGACGGGATTTCGCCGGCAATTTCTCCCATGTTTGCGTTAACCTTGTCACAGCCAAATTGGACAATCCCATCACAATGGCAAAGCATCCGTTCAAATTCTGATATTCTTTACAACTGAAATGAAAGGGATTTTGTAAAATGATCAATGAAACGGAAAAAAATTAGATGACTAAAAATTAAATTTAAACGAATAATTTTATGAAGAAATTTTTAGCGTGTCTTACTATAGGGCTAGTTTGACAAACTTCCTAAGGATGGAAACTCGTTTGTCTGCATTAGCGGTAGTGCATATTGTGGAAACGACCCAGAATTGGATATGATTAAACCTCTGCAGAAAAACATCTAGATTGCTTGTGATAATTTTGTCGACTTGATTCCTTTCACGGCTGCAGGTCCGGTAAATCAACTCGTACTGGCATTTAATTATGAAATATTAATTCGGGTCTCTGCGTTATCTATGTCGTAATATTATTCTATACTATGATAATAATATCTAGAATCTAGATATAGTATCAAATGCTTTAAGAATTTTTATTTTTCTTGGAGGAAAACATATAAAGCTAGATAAAAGAAGAGCGAGTTGTATGAAACTATATCTAGAAGTCATTTCTTAGTCTGAGATAAGTTTTTGGTAGTTACCTCATGAATGCATTTGAATAAACTCCAGTCGAATAGAGTGAGATGGTAGGCTAAAAGTCGAGTACTGAAGGTTAGAAGGTCTAACTGTTCGGGATCTAGAGTTTCTCTCTCTTGCTCCGGCAAACAAGTCTTCAATTATGAAGTAAAAAGCATAGAAAAAGAGAGAAAAAAAATCTTAGCTCATAAATCATGAATTATTGCAAGGCTGGCTTCTTCATTAAAACTCGTCGTTGTGAGTTCTTCCTCCTGACCTTACTATCATATATATTAACTACAATAAGTGTATTAGTTATGCTACTTCGCACTACATTTTCATTTCTCATCTAAAGTTCATTTTCTTTCATCGAAAGAGATACTGATCCAATTAGTAGGCTGTGTAAAATGATTCGACAACTCAATATCACTTTAATTACCAGAGCATCCAAATGTATTTTCGATGAGATGAAAATTCTTCCATTTAGACTGAGTGAAGTTATAGGACTGCGCTCCTTCTCTCCAAGAACTACCTTCTCCCCTAGGTAAGTATAAATAAAAATGGAAAAGTTGTTAAAAATTTATAAACTGAACTTCCATAGCTGTAGAAGAACTCAGGAGGACTTTATACTTACTAACAAATGAGCCTTCAAGAATAAGTAAGTGAAAAGTTATCGCTAAAAGAAAGTTTCCTGCCTTTTTTCCTTATGAATTACTAATGTAAAAAGGAAAGTATTGAGTTAGCTAGTATAAATGTAGAAGTTGATGCATAATTCATTTGTGTACCAGAAGATTTCAGCTCCACAAGCACTAGATCATCACGTTTCAGACCCCACGTTTCAGCAACAACATGCTTAACTTCCTCCACGCTACTATCGACTGGAACGCGAATTTGACAGAAGGTGTGTCCAATTGAGTACACGCGAAAAAGCACTGGAATAAACGTAAACAAATTAACAATACACTTAAATGCGTCGTGAAGGCCATCAAAGACAAACTTTTTTCATTGCTTTTCCAAGAGAATTGACAAAGATACCTATGGCATGTAAAAATAATCAAAAGATGAAAGCGGAACTCAAAGATTGACAGCAGGAGCTTATATACATACTCAGAAAATCAACAAAACTCGAGTGCATGGAGCAACAAATTGAATGAAATATGTAATGAGAAAATTATCCTTCAAATATTTGCAAGAGCAATATAGCGTAATACTAGGATAGGACTTAGTGCCACGAGTGATTGTGTTGAATGACAGAAGAATATTAGCAGACACAGAACTGAAGAACTCATTTATTTTATACCTACCGTCATCATTTGATCGAATAGGAGATCTTCTATAAAATTGGCTTTCATGAACATCAATTGAGTCTGCATCATCAAAAGAATTCAAATTCAAACACACAGGCTGAGGTGAAGACAGGCAGTTCCAAAGCTTTGACTTCTGTCTCGTTTTTAAGTGCAGATTTTGGTATTGTATTACTTCTTGCAATAGGTGCACATTTTCCGACTGATCTTCTTTTGATAGTTCATTATAAGCTTCCTGCGGCAAATTATAATGTTAACTTCAGATTCCGCTAATTACAATCCTAAGTTTCAGTTGAATTTCGGCTAAAATACCGACAACCACTACGCTCTGAAGCTTATAGTATTTCTGTTTTATTGATCCTTTATATTCTACATGTAGTAGAAGTGTAGTGTTATGTTTTATATGTGAGTTTTCTTATACATTTGTTAATCATACTCTCGTATGCCCCCAACTCTCAATCAAAGTCTCAAACTAATAACTGTTGCTTATGTGTTGCAACGAACTTTCTAGTTTAGTAAAATGTTGATACGAAACTATCCAACGAAATCTCAGTTAATATTATGTACTTTTTTGCAACGTGGTAATTAATATGCTGCTGATGTGATAAAATGTCAAAACAATATATTTCCAGGTATTTAGGATCGAAAGCTACCCATGGAATAGATTATATAAAAACATTTTTGTTTACCTTGATAAAGGAATGTACAAGAGGCTCCTGGAAGACTGGCCATCCGATAGTAGTAATCCATCGATAAAGGAAATAAACTACTCTTTGTTTGTTTACTTGAAACAAATGGGAATCCTTTTCAATGTTCTTCTCTGGTTTAATCCTAAAAGTATTTCGATGAATCTTTTTCGTAAGGAAATATCAACGCAAAAGAATATGTGCTTATAATTTTTTGACCATTATTGCACGTTCAGTCAATTATAATTCTGGAAAGGTACTACACTATGGAAATAACTTTACATGCACTGAGTTACTTCGTACTGAATGGTGTATCCAATACTGTTTTATATATCAGTTCTGTGTGAACTTTTAAATGAAGTTATTGCTAGTATTCAAAAAAACTTAAAACACTCAAAAATGCTGTAAAAATGCTTTAAAAAAGCCTTTAAAAAGTCTTATCCTAGGGTCAATAATATGAAAAATTTAAGGAATAAAATTGTAATGAAAGGATATTGTTTTTCGAGTTCCGTGATGAGCTGCCTAGTAGACATAAAAATAATGTGTGTAAGAAGAAAATCGTCTAGGAATACATCCATTTCATTCCCACATGGCTTGTCCATTCGCGTTTCCAACAAATATTCCACCATTTTCAATGGACACCCCTCTATTACCGTGTACCTGTAATAAGCAGTAACAAATTAATATTTTAAGTAAAAATTATAGCTTTTCTGTGCATCAATGATAGCTAGACAGAAAGATTATCCATTCTTCTGCTTAAGTTTTAATTAATTAGCTGTGCAGAGTGTGTACCATAATTACAATGACAATTATTTACAGAATCACGCAAGTTATTCAAATGTTTGTATTCAATGCACAAATTACCAAGAAAAGTTTGACAATGCAAATGAAATAAGTCATCATAGTGTCAATTACTATTATATGTTTACAATGGAATACTGTTCAGATTGTTGAAGTGGGAAGAAAAATGACTATACAAAACCAAAAAATGTACACTACACGCAAGGTTGAATGAACTTTGAATGATTATCGATTAGAAATAAGCGATAGGACAAAGTAAGGGTCAAGGGTTATGTCCTCTTTGATAACACCAAAGCAGATGAAAGTAAAACGGGATTTGTCAGAAGAGACAGCATGGCTTCCTAAAATAGAAACTCTCTCAAGAATAAGTTTGGGATAAACTAAATACATAGTAGCTGGTGCATGGTGATGGTAGATATATAGGACTGTATATAATATGTATCGATTAAAAGCGAGTTGCCCATGCTATGAATATGACCTCCTGCCTGGTAAGATACCAGATTTAGCATCACTGAAACTGGCACGGGCAGATAAAACGATTCAAATATGAGGTAAAAGTAAAACTACACAACTATCACTAAATATAATTCTACGAAGCGCAGTAATAACCTCGTATTATTATTCCTAGCTTAAAAGCAGTAAACTAAAACTAGGAAGCGATGTAAGGGTAGAATTCAGATTCACAAGATCACAAGATTCGTTGAAACAGAAGCTCTCTGAATCTGAAGTAGAAAGGAATCAGTCAAGTGAATATATATCATTTTAGTAGGTAAATTATATTTACGTGTCTCATTTTGCATCATAAGGGGGCTCAAACAAAAATAAAGATACATTATAATTATCTAGTGCAGTGCTAAAAAGAATACTTTCTACATCATAGTGATGATGACAGTGTCTTAACACATTAGTTTGAACACCTATAGAAATCTGGCTTGAGGAGTTAGCAATAGTTCCGAATGTTTGGCTTGGGGGCCTGTGCCCTCTGTATATTTCTTCCTGTAAAATGTAGACCCTTTTTAACAGAACATTTTACACGTGCTTGCATGAGACATTTCTAAAATGCAGTTTTGTGGTGAACTGCGATGTATGTACATGCAATGAAGTTGCACTACTACGGATATTGATATTCTGCATAGTGTCTACTATAATCGTCGAAAAATGTTTTGTCGAAGGGTTTGTAATTTTTTCTAAAATTTTGACTGTAAACTGCCCGATATTAAATGCACTATTCAGGTTTGCACGTAAAACTGAATAAATAGGATATTTTGATATTAGCAATATAGCTTGTATTTCTAAGGTTGATGAAACCTCTTTGAAGTAGCCAATTGCTTAAGATGAAAAGAGCGCAGTAGGCATTTGTAATGAAAATAACGCATGGTATTGCAAAGGGCAAAGACATTCTATTAAAAGAGGGCATTCTTACTGGAATTGGGAGTTAGGAGAACGACAGGTCTCCATAACAAGAACATCTTCTCCGTGCTCTTTGAGTCGAACAATATTGGCCTCGACATCCCGCAGAATTCGATTAAAGTCACTCTTGGAAACTTGAAGGAATTGTGTTCCATCTTCTCCAGCGACAATTGTGGCAGCCCTGTAAATAAGTACACATTTCCCGGTGTACAAAGAACAAAGTTAGCAAAACAGGAAAAGGTAAACGAAACTACAGAGCAGACCATAATAATAGAATAGTAGCGTATAATATATTAAAACGAGAATACCGACACATGCATTGGATCTATTCCACATGAATGTCATACTGAAAGTCGATATAGTTGTACACGAATATAATATTATAACTTATAAATGTGTAACATTTGAATTCATGCATAAATATTTATTCAAAAGTGCATCTTTCACAGAAAATCGAGCAACAAAGCTTTGGGTTTTTGTAATGCATAACAATGTAGGAGGTTGAATGTAAAGAGATAGTCAAAGTAGCGTAAAATCTTTTGATATGTTGAAATTGGTAGATCATGTTTGAAGGGTGTAGCATTGCACATTTCTCAGGGTTATTAGGGACAAGAAGGTGAAATAGAGATCAAGATATACAAAGGAGCACGTGTTCTTGTAAAGGTGGTTATAGATTATACGTATTTTGTGGTTCAAGGGTTGATATTGAAGCTCTTTGTCAACTGGAAGACTTATGAGGAGGATACTTGGGAGGATAGTTTTGTGTTTATTTAGCCTAAACCCTATACATCGTGGGCAGGTCTCCATTTCCATTGAGTGCAACAAGTGCAGCTTTGAAATACTTGAGATTTATGCCCGGCTGTGAAATGATATAGTTATTATCAGGGATATACCTGGGAGCATCGTTGACAAGAGCCAGCTGTCCAAATTCATCTCCTTCTTGAAGTGTGGTCACAGTGCCTTTTCCTCGAATTACGACATGAACCCATCCTTTGAGGATAATGTACCAAGTGTCCCCCTCGTCCCCTTGCTCAAAAACTATTCAAGCACACAAGAGTAAAGAAAACTGAAATCTGACTGTAAGCATAATCTCTTAGAGCCGATATACAAATACACGTGTACAAGGAGAATAGAAATCAGATTTACCGATTTCCCCCTTCTGAAAATTGTCTTGAACAAATATGACAGAGGCAAGCTCCCTTTTCACCGAGTTTGATAAATGATTGAGAGCTTTAATGTGAACAAGTTCTTCGTAGAGTCGTTCTAATTCCTCTGCACTTCGCTCTCGGCCTTCCTTCCTCAGAATATCCGAAATAATTTTCTCATCGCTCGTGGCAGACTCACTCTGAAAATCAATGGAGGCATTGATATCTTCAGAATCATCCTCATCACTCTCCTCAGATAGTCTTCCTTCAATCCGAAATGGCGTCGTCTCTTCCGCCACTGCTTTTAACCGCTGAGTCGTCGAAACTGATTTTCTAGTTTCCAGATCAATTTTCTCACAGTCGATTGAAGCTCGGTAGACACTGTATCGATCAGGACGAATATCCTTCCCATCTTTATCATAGAAATCATCCGAAACAAGAGTTATATTTATTTCCTTTTATGAATATGAAAAAAATCCATTTTCTTACCTTGCAATTCATGTTCTTTCGAGGCTATTGTGATATTTTTCCGAAGTAGACGATAAAACTTAAACACATACGAACTGCACATTATTTTATTTTAAGAGGCACTTTTTAAATTGGGAAATTCAATGCAGAAAAACCTTCTGAAATTGTGTCAAATGTTTCTAAAACTTATTCTGAAGTAAATATCTGTTTTAGGGACTGGTGCAATTATCATGCATAGATTCACGACACAATTGCGAGGTAGTTACGATGCATTTAATCCTCTAGAGCACATTCAATTATCATGAAGGTTATAAAGTTGTGTATTTGCTAGTATTAACTTACATGCGGAGATTATTTTGATTTATTTTATTGTGTTGCTGATTTGCTTTTAATCCTATACAGTCCGTGTCAGTATAGACTCTGAAAACAGGTTTCATGAGTGCGCATAATGTAAATCTTGTTTTTTTAACTTTCGTGTTCAACTATTGCCTATTCCTTTTTTGAAGGATTACATACTGTGCATTACCGTGTCGTGGCTACATATACACAGAAAGTAACACATTGAAACATTAGAAACTGTCATTTTGGATTAAAAGTTTAGCATTTGAAAGATTGGTTACAGAGTAAAACCAAGAGTTGTTCCTATCTAACCCAAATTAAACCAAGTTGAATTTATCTGTGGTAAATTGGGAGGATTTGTTGATGGTGAATATTGCGTGCAATGAGCAAACACAGAAATTCAGAGTATAATAGGAACTACGTTATGTTTTTCGTCTATGCAATACTCCACACTCTGCCTCTGCATGTAAATACACTGCCAACGAATCTTACAGAGAATTGAACAAAGTATGATTTATGTCAACCTTGGATTTGATGTTGTACGTACTTAAGATATTAGATCTGTGTGGTCTAATTCGTGTACAGTTACTATTGCTCTTCCAATTTATGCATTGATGATTGACTGAAGGTTTCATGGACTATCCTATCTTTGTTTTCCACGTTGACTGACTCATCAAGAGCATTAGTCTAAAGCCTGAACAAATAAATAACTTTGCAATTTTTCAATCCTCACATGTATAACTCCCAAAAATATGTTAGGGACACATGAGACTCTTTACGTCGATTTCGCAGAACAAAATCAATGAATAAGTAACCTCTTATCAGTCGCCAAAGGAAATGGTTAAAGAGAAATGCTAGAAATAATACTCATGTGTCAAACCAAAGTATGACAGGGAAATTGTGAGAAAAATCATCATTAAAATACTTTCACGACCTAATTAGTTCAATTGGAGTTTACAGAGAGAATTAGAGTTGTGTTTTGACTGGGTACATTATTACTTTCTGTTCAGCACTAGCACTACTGCAATTATATTTAACTGTGTACGTTTTAGTGTTATTAGTAATTTTAACTTTCGTGTATGTGTGTACTAAATGTGAGGGGCAAAGGAAACCACGAATAACAATTAGTATTCTGTAATCCTTTTTAATCCTTAGCTGATGAAGTATGTAGAGAGGGGAGAGGATATCGTCCCTTGCCTTGCTCCGTTTACGTAAAAGTGAACTAATAAATATTTCATGTAGCAAATCCCTGCGTTGATCTCTGAGACTCTCAAAACGAACTATAATCGCTATAGGCATTACACAATTACAATTTTGGAGCAATCAGGTTTCAGCAACATATTCATGCTTCCATATTTCGACTTTATCTCCATTTCCTTCCCATTTCCGCTCAATGATACGAATTTGCCATTATAATATAATGCAATGCTCATCATTTTCCTGTGCTCTGTTCGAGTGCGAGTGTTCGGTAGTGCTACTAGGAATTCTTTAGCAGAGAAACGAATAAAAGCAGCCAGGACAAATCTGATTTGCATATCCATAGCAAGACAGCTTGTACTACCCAATTTATTCATAAAGGATAGAATACAGCATTTTATTCCGTTCTACAAGAACATTCCCAATGTTCTACACAGTATACAGTACCTATAGATATGCATGCAAGTATAGAGTTGCACATCATCCCATATTTACATATGGAAATGTTACGACTCCCTCTCATAAAATATTTAGAAAATAAGTTAGAATGTAAGTTAATCCAATAGAAAATGGGAGTCATGTACAAATAACATACACACATCTAGCTCCAGGCATTGCACAACTTACAGACACAAATGAATGAAATGCTTTGATGTTGGCAATTTAAGCCGAGGATGCTATACTCTCCGTTCTACCATCTTGTTTTAATGTATATTGCAATTTGTGCGAATTCTGCTCTTCATGTCCATGTTCTGTCCTAACTTACCCGCATATGCATCCATGTAAAACTTCCTTTAATATATTTATTACCTTTGATGCCCCTGCTACTCCTTTCATTAGAGAACAAAGACATTTCTAAATTACTTCACCTACTCCAGAGGATTAGTCAAAACTAGCCTAACTAGGTTTTTCAGTTCTTCATGTCCATGTCACAGTCACATGAGCGAAGTTCTTTTATGCAACTAATTAGCGTTACTAGCCTTATGCAACGAGAAAGCTCCGGCCTAATTAATGCTCTTTCTATATCAATGCTAATGCAATTGAAACGTTCATTTTACTTTATTAAATGTGATCAGATTTTATTCATCTGTAAATCATTACTTACGCATTAGGTACAAAGGGTTTTCAAGTCAACTCACAATAACAATAATATAATATATTATACCAGTATTTATAATGGGAGAATAATTTTTCTGTAAATCTCCTTCCTTTTGTGCACAGTTCCGAAAATGTTTAGGACGAGGAGTTACAACATTTGACTGGATACATTAAAATCCTTATATTTATTGCATGTGCCATATCTATTTACATTATAGTATGCTCATCAAGGTAAATGATTATCAGAAATCGCAGTTAGAAAAGCAAAACTAGTTTGGGAAATTAATAGAGACCAATTAGTAATGACAATTATTAAAATTCATAATTTTACACAGCGAACTTTAGCACTTCTATTACTATAAAGAGTTAAAACATTTAGCGTTTGTTTTAAATTGTCACAAATATATTTATAACCTGAATATCAATAAATCAATTGGGCCATAATTTTTAATCAGTTTTTCTAGGCAGGTATGAGTAGTGATTATTTGTGGTTAGGATCTGGCTATGAAGATAACAATTTTATTGTTATTTACACGAGTCAGTTGATGCCCAGCTATTGACTCTCCCAGAATTAATGATTGCTAAATCATGATGTGAATTATAGGGAGGAAATCTGTGCATGTGTAATTTAAGTATGCTAAGTGGATTGATCGATGAGAATTAAATCAGGATAAGAGGACACTAAAGTTAGTAGGTAGGTACTGCACTAATTGCAGATGTTTACGATCTACTATCCTATAATCTCACTAGAAGGATCATAATATTATTCTTGATTCTTGAAATTAAATATCCAATTATCCTATTTGTGTATCTTTTTAGAATATATGGATTGCCTATAGATTGGTGTATAAAAGGAGGTGTAATTAATTTATATTGAAGAGAGAAGAGAGTAAATTAAGGCTTATTATTACTATTTAAGTAGATTTATTATACGAGAAATTTAGTATGAAGTGCATAGTTTGTGTATGATACAAAGATTTTATATGTTAGAAATAAGGTAAGGCTAGATCATGAATTCTAAATCAGTATATTGATAGTGATTCTCTAACAAGACTAGTAGAGTGTAATTTAGTTGAAGGATGAATGTAATTATTTATGTAAAAAGAGACATAATATAATATCCGTCACATATTAATTTGCGACAATCTCTCGCTTAATTCTAGGTAATCAAGTTGTTCCCACGCTTGTTGCTATTGATGAAGAGTCATAAGTAACTAATTAATACATTCAATTATTATTAAGTTGAGTAATATTATTATGTCTTGTTTACTCGAGTCAGTAATAATAATATTATGTCCATGTCTATTGCTCATAATCGTAATTGCTGGAGAACATGACTCCAGCAATAAATGACTCCTTACAATAGTACTTAGTTACAAAACTACATTACAATTTCCAACAGTGAGTTATAAACCATGCCTTAAACATTTCTAAGGAAATACTGTTAATTACATGTATTGCCACTTATATAATATAGTTCCCAGCTTAGAACTGAAAAGTCCTAATTCAATGATTACTACATTTGACAATGATAATAATTAGGTCTTTTCAAATGCCATTTCAATTGATACACCATAAATAGATAGTTCAATATTCCAGGTTAGCTAAGGTCCGTAAATTTTTAGAATACTTTTTCGAAATACTCCGTGATATTTATACCAGTTTTGTACGTTGGGAACAATAATCATCACTTACTGTAAACTAAACCTACTTTATTACATTTAATTCATACAATATCATTACACTTGAACATATATTATTGATATTTTATTTAGTGTGACTTTTTTGACTCGTCTCATGATAGGTACCTTTTTACAATACACGGTAATGCTTCTTCTTTAGGTATATATTTAGGGCATCCTACTATGTACATGTCTATGTGTCTACATTTACAAAATAACGATAACATGCATATGTATATTTTTATATTTTACATTTATTTCATACTTTAGTTAATATTAATAATTAATTATAGTCTCATAATGTCTTGTTTTGTGTTTTAGACGTTACTGATCTACTTGCAATAGAGTATAAATGGGGCAATTCCAGTGCACAGGAAGTGAAGCTAGATAGAATGCACCAGAATCTATCCAAATAAAAACCACTTTCAATAATATGCATTATCTAGTGCGAACAAATTGCAATAATGCCACAAATTAACAAATGTTAAAAAAAGACTAGTAATTAATAATATAGAAAACTTGTAACATTCTACATACAATAATAGCCACTGCAAATATTTTTATGAATATATCTGCTTGGGATTACAGAAAAACAACAGTATGTATAAATGATACTTGCAAATTAAAATTGTGGTTAAATCTAACCTAAATAAAAAACTTAGTTTTCAACTTGACTAGAATAGATAATTGTACTAGCTAGTGGTACAGAAACCTCATTTTAGTTATTTACAGCTAATTATATAATAGAATATGTCTGACTGAAAAAGAGTATTTGTCAAGGTAGATAAGTAATTATCCATCTTATTGCCATACTCATTCATAATAACCGTCCTGGTGCAACTGTGCGCAAATTCCTATTATGTGATTTAAGATGATATTATTAGTACTATGTACAGGATATTCATACATTTTGATGATTGGATTTTTTTCAGAATAGCATTTCCATTAGTAAAACGGTTTTCTACTTTGTACTGTAATTCATTCACCTGCGTCGACAGATCCCACCAGGTAACTCCTAGAGCTGATTGCACATCTTCTGTCTCCTCGAAGATGCTACCCGATATTTCAGTAGCTTTAATCATGCTACTCTTCAGAATAATACTAGACGGCTATAGAAATTGTGCGTGGAGTAGAGAAGTTTGGTATAGACTTTCGAAATAGTAAGTAAATAGTAGTGTGCGCCTTAAGGATATTCTTCCGTAGTAATAACAAGCGGGTATTATATTACATGTAAGTATCTTGAAAAACTTCCAGGGGTAAAAAGACATGCGGAATTTAATTTGCAAAAAGTATAATGTCCCAAGGGGGTGTACCCCTGCGGACACAATAATTTATAATATGTCTTATGTACAGATAAGTATAAAAAGGATGTCCATTTATTAGTATCGCCTCGTTGGCAATGCAATGGGAAGATGCAGCTCTGTGGAAAGGTATAATATCCCTGCAACAAAAGTAAGTAATACCCGCTCGAGTTTTCATTCTCCGTCGAAAAGGGCGTCGAAGTCGAAACGAGAGAAGAATGGAGGACTATCTATGACTATGACTATACAGGTTATTTGTTTGTTCAGAGTCGCTTAGGTTCGTGCTTCTGCGAGAGTTGATTAAGAACTCTTTGATTGTCTATACAGCGAAGACACCGAATGTACGTGCGGACTTCCGCCTCGTTTCGTGGCGTTGGAGGAGGAATGTCTGAAAGAAATCAAAGAAACTAATAAGAAAATCGTACCCAACTTCGCACATTCACCAAAGATCATAATGTCAGGAATGTTAGGAAGCGTTGATTGACTAGGATGGATAGAATCCTTAGCAGATAATCATGGATATAAGCATAACAGACCCATTTATATACTTACAGGGTTTTATAGATATAATTATTATAGGAATCATTTTATAAAAAAGAGCAAATTACTGAGAGAGCGACTCCTGGCGTGTTTCATGGTTCGAAGAGTCTGTGCTAGCATGTGCATTTTTTCAAAGTTGACCAGTCCGTCTGTGTACGTCTTGTTACCCTCGTGAGTGAAAGTCATGTCTTTAAGAATGAGAGGCATGAAGGGAATGATAGGAGGATTGAGTTTGTTAAGAGCCAGTCTGTACGCTCGGTGATTTCTTGATGGCTCTATAAATGTCTCGAATTCCGCAAATACTTTTCGTGACTTGGACGGCAGCCGCTCCCACGTTTGGTTCATTCTTGTAACGGCCACATTCCCCAAACCCATCACAATCGCGAAAAATGCGTTCAAGTTCTGATACTCTTTACAGCTGCAAAAATTAAAACTCAAATTTTAACATTCACATTCACACCCTATTCATTAAGGTTACTATTCACTTTTAGTGACACTTCTTCCAAATTAATATAAAAATTCAAACTAAAGTTACTTTTATATGACTACCAACTTCCCAATCGTTTTTAGAACAAATTCAAACTGATATATATATGAACGCACTTGAAAACCTAAAAGTGACTTGCGTTAATAAATGTTTTTTTCTGTTGAAAAATTATCAACCATGATGCAAATCTAAAAATTAACTATCAGTTGATTTATCTTTAAACCCCAAGCAAACAGACTACACCATTTCCACTGTATGTAATACTACTGTTTCCTATTACATTTCATCTAAAATCGCTTGTCTCATTCAAAGACCAATATTTCCATAATTAGAAGTATAGTAGTCCTTTTTCATTTGCGTATTCCAAATCGTTTACATCTGAGAAATAGAAAAAGAATGTTGGTCGGGAGATTATGCGTCGTTCGTAGTTAGAATGAAAAGAATTGGGAGTAGAAATAGAGCAGGGAGAGAGATTCGTAACAGTTTGTTCTAAAGAGATTGGAACATGGAATCCAGGAACAATAACAATGAAATATGTGACTATGATAGTGTGTACGTTCGTTCGTGGGTTATCACAAAGCTAAGTGACTAGTAGTTTCCCTTCCTCTGACTTCATTTCGTTCGATTAAAGATCGATTCCAATCTCATCTGCTATATATATATATATCTTCTATACATATGCATAACAAGATGATATAGATGATCGTGCTATTCCTCCACTATCTACCAACAGGGAGAATGCATAGAAACCGCCATTGACAGCAGGTTTCTATGTTATGGCTTCAACTAGAGAATTGATAGTTCTATAGAGAAGTATCGAAAAGAGAGTCGTAGTGAGTTGAACCTATAAGTCGCACAGTATGCTTCTCCTTTCATCTCGATCGCAGATAAGAGGACGTGCTTTCTCTCCCATTTGCATGATAATTGTTTCCCTGACACAGCCACAAAACTGAACCAAACTCAGTTTGACGATCGTGGCAATTTACATAAAATTCTCGAATCTCTCCATAGGACAAGAAGAAGACACACCAATGCAAAGCGGACAACCAGTAGTCTACCGTAAATCACGAATTACAAGCCAATGTGCGCAATTGAGTCCCATGGGCCTTTATTGTGGTCTTTTTGAAAAAAACAGACACTTGTTCCTTTAACCCAATGGAGGAAATAAAGCCCCATGTACAATGCATAAATCTAGTTTGGTACTCACGGGATATGATTACAAAATCATTTTACGCATGTGGTATCCTGAATGTCATCGATGGAAGTGACGATGATAAGATTACTACTTTTAAGTCAGGAAAGGATGGTAAAGAAGTTTATGCTGAATTAAATAATCTTTAAGGCAACTCACATTTGCCTAATTTGATCATTGACGCTGATGACAATTGAAACCTGCGTAGCGGAAGACATTTTTTGTCTTCAAACAATTCAGACAATTAAATTGAAACTTAATTAACGATTATTTTTTGATTAGTTTTTTCGTACTAACAAATTTTTTGACATAAAATAAATTGGCTCTTGAATTTATACAGCCCATGAGCACAATAAACCACCAAATGGGGCTCAAATGCATTTTGCTTGGCCAAAAAATGCTTGAAACAATAAGTAGCCATGGGCTTATAATTCGTGATTTACGGTATTTACTTTCTATATAACAATGTACTCTCTAACCATAGTATTAAATTACCAACATTAGCACACAAATATCAACATAACAGGCAAACTTTCTCTATCCAACATTCCCCAGTCAGCAAATGATGATACAGTCAGGCAGCCCCATTCCATGCCCTTTCTACCTGATCCCTACAAATCTTATCCTATTTCCTAGACTTTCACTTTACTACGGCTAAACTCATTATATTCGTATCAGGTAGCTAAAATAAACGATTTTATTTTTATCAAGTTCTCTTCTAAACTCGGCTGGAC
>JAAAYG020080784.1:27176-37566 GCA_009936455.2 Tomocerus minor | reverse complement strand
TCAAAGGATATGACAGGTTGTTAATAAGTCTTAGTAACATTTTTGGAACTACCGACCTTGGTTTCATTAAACTTTCGTTAATTCACATTCCGTAATATGCAGAGAGGAGCTTTAAATTCATTGTGATGACTTTTTGAGTGGAAAAATGCTGATATTTGTTTATTTGCAGGTTCATATCCTGAGAATTACAAGGGCAGTTATATTGGCACTGCAGGACGGTATGGAAGTTCTGTAGGGAAAATGGTCATCCGATTTGATTCAAATACTGGCAGCATCAAATCAACTGCTAATTCCCTTTTGGTTCCAGTGGACGAAAAGGGTAAAGACTTGTCTCACAATAAATATCAATATCTCTCGCTACCAAATAAATACAGCTTTATTGGCCAATTTTTTGGACACTGTAGTAATTGCTGATCCCCAAGCACTCACCGAAGTCACAAGCTTACGGTCAGACGTTGTTGAAGAGAGCAACATCTACTTAGGGAAGACGCACGTGACAATTCATGGAGGAGAAGTTTGTTGGTCCAACGAATGTAATTTAGGGAACTTGATGGCCGATGCCGCTGTCCACTGCGTTTATAAAAATGACAATATAAATTATAAAATCCCAGAAGGACTGGTGCTCGGAATTTGGCACGGTGGAGCCCTTTTCTATGACATCATTAAACAAAAAAGTAAGGAAATCAATGATAATCGATAATACTCTTCTAGCAAATAATGCTAACTAACACCCATCAGCACCAGCAGAATAACTTCTTTGAGATCAACTTTGTATTGGTAACCACCAGGCTCATAGTGATAATAATTCTTGAAACGCTGCACAATTTTCAGGTTCAATCAGTCGATTTGATACTCACAAATGGCTTCCTTTTCACAATAACGTCCACGTAGTGTCCATAAACGGCTCATCTTTGAGGTTGCTCTTTGAGGCAAGTGCCACAGCTCTTGACAGCAACACTAACAGAGAACCAAAATGGGGACAATTTTTTCAGATATCTAGTAAGTGTGTTTTAAAGATATATTTAGAGGGTCTTTCAAAGTACTGGCTAAATTAATTTCATCTAAAAATCTCAGGCGGAATGGAAGTTACTTATACCATGAGAGGAGGGAATGGATATGTAGAAAAAATTCGAGTTATAAAAGACGAGGACACCATTCCCAAAATGGTCGAAATTACAGATGCGGACAGATTTCTGTTAGCAATGCCATCATTCATTCGTGAAGGAAGATCTATTTTCGATTTCGTTAAAACAAAAAACTTTTTTCTGAACATACCAACTACTCCAAATGGTTATTTTTCTGCTGGTAAGATAATGACATCAAATTATTTTGCACAAGGGACATATTTAATATTTTTACATAATTATTATTATTACGAAGATATTTCTTTTAACTCATGACTCTATTACAGGATTTGATGACACCTGTCTTGCGGAATACATAACGGCTCAAGGTACACTAGTGACTGGCTTCGAGGAAAGAATTTATATAGATAGCAGTCCTGGCGGTGTAACGTGCAAAAATAATAAGACGAAACATGTTTTACGTAAGATAGAAACAATTCTCTAGGTAGCCTTGAAATTCAAAAATTGTAAATTCTTATTTATGATGTAATATTTTTGTACAGTTACTCTCTTCATAACCCTGTTGATATTTGGAGGCATATTCATTGGCTGGAAGTTTCTGTGGCCAAGATTTAACAATCGCCATCATTCATTTCCGTAAATGAAGATGATTTAATTATTGTATTGTGAATTTAACGTCGGCATCATGTACATGTATTAGCAATGATATAAATACAAACATTAACGTTAACCACTTACCTTCATTTTAAAAGTCTTTCCTTTCTTCATTCTACGCTCTAAAATGTCAGCATCATTATCGGTCTCCATGGGTTTATCTCCATTTATCTAGCAAGCCTTAGATTTTTAAGGTTCTCCAAAATTCAAACAGCAATAACTAGGTACTATTCCATGTAAATCGAATGATTGTTTCATTGATTAGCATTCAGATACCGAAAATACACGAAATAATAAGATTTACAACTAGAATTTTTGCAAAGACATTAGGCTTTTTACATTTAAAAATCATGGTATCTCGTTTGTTTCTTGTTAAATACAATAATGCCATTACGACATACTTTGTAGCACGTACTTCCTTTCTGTAAAATGATTCCCGTGATTCATTAGATGGCAATTTTTGACAACTGCTGCATTCGTATTCCATCGCATTTAATAGCTGGGTTCAATTTTCAATTTGCTAGGTGCAGTTTTAATGGCATAATTGAGTGTTAAGCAATTATTATTATTGCTTTCTATCTAGTTTTGCATAGACAGATTTCTACTACACACATTTAAAACCAATTTTTACCATTATTTGATGTACCTTCTAAACAGGGTCCGAGTAAGTAAAACATTTCATTCCAAAATAAAGGCAATGGATTCCTATAATATATTTTCAACTGTGAGTTTTAAATTATTTTTATAATAAATGCTAATATTGCTAATGCTACAATAGGGGAATTCCAGCTACGTAGAATAGTGGAATGGATGTTTACTTAGTTACTAATTTAAAGTTGCATGAAAGATAAAAAATTATTCCCTTTTCGTTTGTAAGGAAGTTTGCCGCAAGCAGTGGATTATTGTATTCAGTTCCGTGAAGTCAGCTCAGAATTGGCGAAAGAGTGCAAAATCTACATATTAGATGTAAAGAATAAAAAGTAAAATATGCAGACATTATGTAGGATTAGATGTGACCTAGTTAGTCATAATTTACATTCAACAGGGATAAATATTTATTCTAAAGTCATCGTCCCCTGCAACGAGGAAGATTGGCGACTAAATAAAATCAGTAAATGATAACAATGTGCATAGTATGCACTGTTTAAATGAAGCTAAACACATTTTTTTGCATTGCGCAGATTAAACAAGAGATTTCTTTTGAAAAATGAACACTTTGCATAGTAAAACTTAAGTTTTTTTATTTATAAGTATATGTATTTACTTTAATGTAGTAATATATGAAAACTGTAATACTGCAAATCATTGGTATATTGACAATGGCGCTTAAAAACAATTAAAATTACATGGGTAAATACAAGTAGCAACTCCTTTTACACAACTTTACGCAATACTAATAGATAGTTTCAATGGATTGAAAACATTGGTTCAAATATATAATATATAGATATTATATATGATTGACTATTTCAAAAATATAGTACGAAACTTCTGCATTCTTTAAACCGTGTCTATAATAAAGGAACGACATGAATCCCTGTAGAAACATCTTGTAGTTTCTAAACATCTGAGGAAATAACATTTAGACGACACAGGTTCGACTGGAGCGTTGGAAAATCCTACGAAGTACATTAAATTTCCATTGTATCCCATAATCCCATCTCATGGTTTCAAGTTTATTTGGAGACGGGCGAGCATCTCTTTCACTTTATCGATGCTCGAGTTTAATATCATCGTTCTCGTTTCAGTGTTTCCTAGTTCCGCTACACTTTAATAGCTAACTAGAACTATTTAGATATGAAATTGTCGGCTGCATGCTCCTACTCCTGGATAAATAAAGCATTAAGAAGTAAGATACAACAATAAATGTAGCTACGTACGCGTACGGTTATTTCCCGCTCTAGCGTACAAATGTTAAGCTATAATGTGCCTTACGAACTAAGTAACTATATTAATAATGTATTCAATGATGCTACATCTGCCGTAAAGTGACTTTCAATGCATTAGGCTAATTTACAATGGAATTGACAAAGGACTACCTACTGGCTAATGATTACGCTTCACTACATCATCCATTAATCCATTATGGATGGACATTAGAGAGGATTTGGATGACATAGATGTGCTATGGATTGTGTGGGAGAGGCTTGGTGTAGTCGTTAATGGGTTAAATGCCACAATAATAGGACAGGGCGAAGCACAATGGATTAGTTGAATAGCGGCTCAGCAGGAGGAGGAAGGATCTCTTAGAAATGGATGTCGGGAACCTTGCTCTAAGAAGATCAGAGTAAGGTTAATTGTTATCTATGAAAACTGGGCATGTTTTCGTTATAAACATTGCTATTGCTATTGTAATAGTTACTTAATTCGGGATATGAGTTATCGTAGGCTATTTCTTCGATAGTGGCTATCATTTTATTATTTCGACTACTGTTGGTACTGCCGCTGCTGTAGAACAAATTGTCGCAGCCGACAGGGTTTTGCAGTTGGTCGTAGTCTGGAGGAACAGGCGGCGTCCCGATTTCCGGCCGGTCTTCCTCGTGAGTGTAGTAGTGAGCCGCATGCCAACGGGAGTGACTCACAATGATTATTGATGCTGCGATGAGAATGATAATGATAATGCCGCATCCGATGAAGAGCCCGAGGCGAGGGTCGTCCGCCAATATCGACACGGGCTCCGCATTATTGCACCAGTCCAGCTGAGACTCTTCAATCGAGACCAGCGTCTTGTCGTATAATTGGGATGGAGATGCGCAGCGGACGCAGGACTTGCCTAGAAAAACACAAATCCCAGTTATAAAAATATTGTTTGAGAGATGTGCATTCAAAATAAGAGCTGAATATATATATATGCGTAGTCTAATCTATTCGTATAACCATAAGGATCTAGTCGGCAGCTGTTCTGCAGAAGAGCGTTCCGCTTGACCCACGAGACGAGGTGGGGTATATTGCACAAGTCGCAGGCCCAGGGGTTCCCTCCGACAATTAGCTCTCTGAAGTCGGCTAATCGGTCCAAAACGCCAAAAACCCCGGCATCCATTCCTTTCATCAAGTTGTAACTCAAGTCAATGGAGCGTAAGCTCCTGAGCGGCTTGAGTGTCGGCGGAAGGATCTCGAGGAAAAGATTCCCACTCAAGTTCAGAGCTTGCAAATCACTTTGGTTTTCGAAGATGTCTACGCTGAGGTGGCTGTAGTCGTTATTAGCCAGAGACAAATCCGTGAGTTGAGGGTTTTCTGACAGAATGATTCTCAGCTGAGTTAGTTTGAGCTTCGGATTTCTTGACAGGTCGAGTGAAGTCAGATTGTGCTTTATATCTTGAAAGACAACCCGATCTAACGACTCGAATTTATTCCCAGCTAGAGTTAAAGAGTTTATGGAGGCGTTCGAAAAGGCCTGACGATCAATCCGAACAATTCTGTTCGAGCCGAGTGTCAGATACTTAAAGCGAGAGGAGCGGAAAGTATCGTCGGTTATAGCCGAGATCTGATTCCCGTCCAGATACAAAATCTCCAGATGATTCAGCGAAGAGAATTCCTCTCTGCTCAGGTATTTGAACTCGTTGTCTCCCAAATCCAGGATCTGCAATCAGATAAGAGTGATTAGCCGCCGTCTCACAGCAACTGGATCCTGATCTCCGAAAATTAATTCTTACCTTTAAGTCGGGCAGCAGAGCGTAGAGAAGCGGATTGTTGGTCTTCAGGCCGCATCGTCTGCATCGCAATTCCTTCAGCCTCCAAATATCCCGGAATACATCAGGATGAAGCTCTCTCAGCAGATTATCCGATAAGTTCAGTACTTCCAGCATGTGCAGATTGTAAAACAGGCGCTCGACTAATTTCGAAATGCGGTTCTTGGATACATCCAACGACTTGAGCTTCGACAGGTGCTGGAAACACGCAGACACGAAAGACTCGATTGAATTCTCTGATAAACTCAGGAACTCCACATTAACGAGCCCTTTGAAATTCGACTCCACGATCAGACTGATGTTGTTTCGGGTCAAGTTCAGTGTCCGCAGAGTCTGAACTCCCCAGAAAGAGTTTTCTCCTATATTGGGGATATTGGAACCCACCTGCAATTTACAAAAAAAAGTTTCATTGTGCATCCAACAGTCGGGTTACATTTAAATATATCTGATGCCAATTTTAGTTGAGACTCACAATGTGCAGTTCCTCCAGTTTTTTAAACTGTCTAAAAAAGCGCCCAATAGTTAAATGATTAGGAGCGTGTTTCGGGCCCACGATATTTATTATTTCCGTCGACGGGAATATTTTGGAGGTAGGGATATCCAGCATCCTGCCCGCTGTACAAGATACCTCCATGCGACCACGGGAATCCAAATCACATACACATTGCTCGGGGCACATTCCGCCGAAAAGACTGCTCGAAGTCTCCGCCGTTGAGATCGACGGAAGCGTGAGGAAGAGGAGCAGTAGGAGATTCATCTCTGCACCAGATCACTTTCACTTAGCTCTCTGCAACAGAAATTCAGAGTAAAATTATTAGATCATCCCACATCATGCTACACTGCACAATTTCCCAATAACCTTTTCCTAAATCAGACGTGATTCATGACTTTTAAGAAATTGGCTCTATTTTGCATGGGATTCATTGCATCTATAAACAGGCACTAAGTTACATCAATATATCCATTCAAGGTATGCACACTACACTCATGTTATATTATGATGTGTGACGCGGAGCGAGAGTAGAGCAAACGGATTTATTGGAGCAGCATGTAAGTGATCCAATAACCCGCTGGTGGTGTTTGTAATCCTAGCAGTTATTAATACTGGTGGATATTCTCCATCGTTGAGTTCGTTTGAAAAGCACTTGTCATCCAGCAGTCAGTCATGTGTAATTACGCCAATCAGAGTGCATATTCAGGAGCTTGTTTATTTTCTATGGCTAGATTGGATATTAGATGAAAGTCGCTGACTGAAAGAAAATTAAAAGCTTTAGTGTACCTATTATGATTTTAAAGTGTTATTAGTCTACATTAGTACTCACTTACTCGAATTTATCTGTCAACAGCCTAAATGTGCCTTCCCTTCATGCTACACTCCATAAATCTCAACTAATGCACGTCGACAAAAGTTTTATATCCTCTTAATCCCCTCGCAAGGTCAAAGCAGTTCCACATCTATTCATTTCAGAAAAACTGTTAACCCAACTCTTTTTCACTCAGTTAATTCCTCCATAGAACAGACGGAGTTTGTTTAAACTCTCCTCACAACAGTTAGCTATATATCCTTTTAATTGAGTGCCCATCAAAATCTCACTTGTTGGAGCTGCTTGAACTAGCACTGACATTCAGAAATGCTGATAAATCCATAGGTAGGCATCAACACATTTTATTCACTTTGATCTTACAAGTAGCATCAATATTTACTCATGAAAACTTAAGTAGCTACATGTAGAAGTACAGAGGGACGTAGGTTTCTGACGAAAGAGCTTTTTAATGAAGGAGGGAGCCGTCGTGTTCCTTTCTGTGAGGATGTCGTAAAGCTTATTTACACTTTCCAAAGAGACGTCCAATTAATCATTTAATTATAAACATAATTAATAAACTCAACCCTGGAAAAATTAAATCTCTCTTTGTATCTGGCTACAAGATTCCGAGAAGATCATTACAAATATCCCAGGATGATATAGGTATATATATGCTGAAGATGATTCCCTATAGCATGACATAATATTGCCCCGTGCGTCCATGTAACATATGGACACGTGGAATCCATGTGAATTTATTCATGTAGGAATAGGCATAGACATATATTGACGACACCACAGAAATTCGCATTCAAATAAATATCCATAGGATATGTATTATTCATGCTCCCTTTTCATCTCTTCAGACTCCAGTTGTTTGACTAGGTGGTTCAATTAATGTCTTTGTTGCATAGTTTTGTAGTTAGTAGCCGAGTACATTGTGTCTTGCTCCTAATAAAAAGCCTGTAGTAAATAGTGAATGATTTACTTTTCACAGGCCACGTTGTGCATAAAAAGCAGAACACGTGAGATTAAGGCCGTCTTTGGGTTTTTACAGCACAAGTCGAGAATGGGATGAGTGTCAATGTGAGTCACGTAATAGGAAAAAGTCGTGAAGATTTTTCACAGATAATCCGCCTTTCCGTCCGAGCTCCTTGATGAGAGTGCGAGGGCTGTGAACGGCATTGTTGCTAAGTAAGAAACAAGAGAGGGAGGAATGATAGGAGGACGGACACGGCTCTCTCGATCTCCTTGCCACTAAAGACGCAGTGGCGATGTCAAGTGATGAGAGTGACAAGGCGTGCACACTGATTCGTATTTATTGTCTCCTATTAGCTGCAGATAATTACGGAGGAGCTATGGCTCGATCAAGCTCTTTTTCTTTCTCTCCTACGCGGTCAACTCATCATATCGTGGATTCTAAAGTCCAGTCACAATTCCAACTACGTGACAATGGAGGATGAGAGTGCACAGGGCAGAAACATAACCTTTTTTTATTAATTTACGGTGTAGCAGGGGCATGGAGGCGCTAGAAGTTATTTCAGGCAATTGGATTCGGCAGTTTTTTGGTGGCGTCCTTCTCTCTCTCTCTCTTTCGCAGCCGACCACACTAAATTACAGCGTTCGCAGTGGAGATACCTTTTTTATTGGAGTTTCTTTCATCTCTGCAATTTTTGGTCGACTTCATTGTAAATCATGGATAAGAAAAGAGAGCGAGCTCAGGAAAAGAAGTGGAGCAGAGCGGAGGGAGGACGGGACATAGACCATACACAGAATATTTTAAAAAGAGGGAAAAAACTCCAGTTCAAAGGCTTCACTTTGTTCTTGGGATTTGACTTTGCGTGTCCCTGCGTATGTACATCATAAAAAGGGGAAATAAATGTAACTACATCTGGGATTTGGAGTAGAGCAAGGATCCTCATGCCCGTTTGCACCTTGCCGATAATTTGGAATAAAGTTTTCCAGTCCTCTCTGGCTCCTCTCTCGCTTCCTCCTTCTGACCCACTAATATTTCACAAGTAAGTGCCTCGAGTGAGATAAAACATCCCGTGAATATTGAAGTCGACGCACGAAACAGTGCCAAATTGAACAAGTTTGATAAAAAGCTGAGGATCTGACAGGAAAACTTGAGTCGAACGAAGGAAGGGAAGGTGCTTGTAGAGCAGGCACTTTACTCTCAGAGACTTTTGGCTTTTTACGGAGAAAAAACGGCGGAATGCTCAGACATTTATGTGTATACAAATGAACGGAGTGTATATTATGGCCATATACAAATAGTTACATATTTTATGCGTGGTTTGGGAAGTGATTCACATTAAGTTCATCTGTAGTCGAAGTTTTATGCACTGGATGCAGCCCTGGAGAGAGGCAGAGCAGACACCTCATGGAGAACTAAGAGCTTTTCTACGGATGGAGTGGAGGCAGAGCCAAAATTTACAACCATCGAAAACGTCAAGTCAAAGTCAGATAGTGTGTTTTGCATTGCTGGCATATTTAAGCAGGCACTCATACTTCATATGTGACAAGGCGATAGTTCACACACGAAGGCGGGCATAGAAATCAGGAACTGACTCCGTTTTGAGTTGGAGATGCAATGTGAGTACGTAAGTAATGTACGTATCGGCATGGCAGTGGTGGTGTCGTGTGCAACGTTCCGTGCCATCCGATTGCACGTCTCTCCCAAAAAGTCCGACAGAATCAAAACAGACGGAGCCAAGCCTCAATTCTCCAAAGTTGGGTTACACTTTGGCTTTTGATAAAAAGCAATAGAATTTCATCGAACCCAATAGCTCTGTATTGTCTTCGAGATGAAAAAGAGTTTTGAAGGAAATCAATGTTGACGTCACAGCACGAGGATGGAATGACATCGCATGGCTCAGCCCAAAGAAAGACAGACATTCCAAGGTGTTGACATGAGGGGAGTCCAAAAAATCCGGATTTTTTATCGATATAATATCATCCATCCACCAGGCAGGCACTCACTCCACTTATATCCCAGTCAGCACAAGCCACGTCCCTACACACATCCTCCATACACTTCCCGCCATGCTCAAGTGTAACTGAAAGTACCTCAACGATAAGTATCTCCCGTAACTCGAATCACCTAACTAGGAATCCCACTAGCTGCCTGTCTATGTAAAAATACTCTGTCTTAAAAGTAGCGCTTTTGGAAGTGTCTGCATGAAACTCACTTGCTAATGTCTCTCTCCCTCTCTCTATCCATGAGTATTACATATGCCGATTCTGAGTAATATGCTGATGTAATGCTCGCTCAATGGCCTGGCACTTTGCCGGAAATGGAAGTAGATGAAAGGACAGGTAGCACAGCAAACTTCAAAACATCACGGCTACAAACAAGTAATTATGGGTGTAACTCCAACAGGAAAAGAAAGCCCAATTTAAATTTTTCCACACAATGCGACCAGCTAATTTTACATTGTTCCCTGCCAAATATTTACAAATTACATTTCATCTGCATACCCATTTACTACAGTCAACCATTTTTTTTATTGAAAAATAGTACATCCAAACAAACTACGACGCAAGGATGCCGCTATATTATCTATTTGTTGGTTGGATGAGGAGGTTTTATTGTCAGAACACTACACACTTAGAATTACGTACTTTGGTTTTTGCTCCTTGTGCTACATGCTCCTAT
>JAAAYG020080784.1:0-14463 GCA_009936455.2 Tomocerus minor | reverse complement strand
AGAGAGAGAGAGTCAGGCAGTCCCACGGTTTCGCACTTAATCGCTTTCCATCCCACTTAGCAAGTTATTGTTGGCGAGACTTGGTTCGTTAGTGTGCGTATTCTTGGGGTTTGTGAGGGAAAGTGGAGAAAGCGGGAATAATGGCAAGTATTTATGTACACAGTAAATAGAATGGGCAGTCTGGCCACGAGAGAAGTCGCAGATGAGACATAAATACAGCGGCCCAGTTATTTACTTCTCTGTCCTTGTCAGAAATGGAGTGGAGCCCTAATTCCTGTTTCCCTTCGTCTCTCTTCTTTCTCCGGGCGCCTTTCGCCTCCTCCAACTCAATCCGCCCTGAGAATTGGATGAGGAAAATGAGATTTTTCCATCAGAGCTCCATTAAGGCCCAGTGCAAGTGAGGGCCGTTAAATTTAGAATTCGGAGTTCCCGAAACCTTGGCTTTGGTTTCCTTTGGGTCGTAACAATAAATGTACTTCAAGTTGACTGCATCATCGCATCCCAGAGTCCTCGGCTCGGCACACACGCCGCATCACACTACAACAGAGCCCGGCTAAGCCAAGACACACAGTCGGCTAAGCCACGCACCAGCAGGAGGCTAGATGAGAGATCTCTACAACTTTTCTTCTTCTTCTTCTTCTTCTGCCATCTGATCCGAGTGCCATGCCATGCCCTGCCAGAAGGGACATTACTTCCCATACTTCCCTTCTCCTCAAACTACACTTCCCTTCCACTATCTCCAGCTCCCTCCCAAGCTCCCTACCTAAATTCCGATATTTACTCCCGTTCCACTGAAGCCTCCGCTTGAGCCAGTCTGACTCTGCCACAACAAACCGGTACATGCTCCTCTTCTTATTCTTCTTCTTCTTTATCTACATAAGCACCGAGGAGCCACCGTAGTCACAAGAGCACGTTCAAAATCCTCCCTCTCTCTCTCTCCGACTCTCCGCTTCTGCATATGTAGCTTACTGTGTGGGAAATACTTCCATGGGCGTATTTCAAATGGGTTCTTGCGGTCGCCCATCAAACATCCACAACTGCTCTTTTATTGCTATATAGTACCATTGAGTATTGAGACATGACACTACAGTCTCCACACAAAATGTCTGTCAGGACCTATGACTCACTTCCAGCAAAATAATATATTTTCAGAGATTTCAGCAATCCTCTAATGGAGTAACAAACCACATTTGTGCCAAAATGAAATCCAAAATCGCTAAGGCAAATAAAACGCTTAGCTTGTAAAAATAAAAATACATCACTAAAAACTTGGGATTTCTGATGAAGGCCTGTAAGGTAAATAACTGTCATATTAAACCCGAGGAATTATACTTTTTGCAATAGCATCCACCATATCATTGAACTATGACTCAGTTCGACATAAACAACGGTTCTCGAGGTTTTTTTTTTTAAAATGAGGTCGCTAGCCTTTCTGGGATTTCTGATTTTTTGAAACTAGTAGCATTTCGAGACTAATATCTACTAATAATCATGTTCTTTGTTAGTTCATCATTGTATGGCAGCCTCATAGGACGTTTTAAAATAGTTTACTTGAGGGGTTAAAAGTTTCACTTTTTAATTTCCTATATCAATTTTATAAAAAATATCTCTTTGAATTTATCAATTGGTGTAAAAATTTCTTTTTCACATTACAAAATTAATTACTTGATAAAATTCTTGAAAAATGGATTCGCATTTTGAAATTGGCAAAAGTTTTTAATATGATACTTCCCTTTAATGCTATGTTGTTCCCTCCCAGAGTCTACTTTAACTTTTTCTGTATTGTTATAAGTTAAACTAGATTATTTATTCCCAACACCCTCCAAAATATGGTGCATACGCTAATGTGCATTGCATTGGTTGTGAGAGTTGTATTGTAAGGGAGGATATTATGCATAGTCGGGGCAGTTCGTGTAAATGTGAGTTCGGAGTTGCACTGTTCTTCTGCTATGATGCATTATTGGATGCGAGTAGTAGAGTGTGTGTGTAGTGTTGGATAGAATGGTCTGGATGCCCGTTGTTGGAGTAAGGGAGGTCTGTTAGTCAAGTCTGGCGTTTCCTTCATTTAAATCCCCTGCTGGGTTCCCTCTCCTTTCAAAGGTTTCAAGAAAAGGCTGATTGTGATTGTATTGTGAGTGAGTGCCGTGTATTGCACTGTGCTGCATTTCTGTGTATTTCCTCCTTCCTTCTATTCTCACTCAGCACGGCAATAATGTAGAGAAGAAGTCGTCGACTAGTATGGCTGAGCGAGCTGAAGGAACCCGCTATTGCCTCGGAGGATGGTAATGGATTCCTTCTCCCCGCCCGTCTCTAGGACTCTGGGCCGTAGTTTGGCACGGCACGGCAAGCCGGAATTTGTTGATGTCCAATTAAGAAACTCTCATAATCATGTGTCACTCTCCATGCGAAAAGGCAGGGAGACATTATGATATTTTATGAAAATTCTCTCACGTTCATTTTTTAGTTCTCTGCATAACTTTCAGTTGTGAGTAAGTGCCTCTACTAGAAGTGAATGCATTCAGTAATCTTCTCTAATCGTATTCCTCCTTTACTCTCTGTTTACAATTTTTCAAGACAGGATTTGCTTAGGGCGAGCAAGATCCCAATCCTGTCATACGTATCGTATCTCTCGCTCGACTCTACAGCAAAAATGAAGTAGGTACCTACTCAGAGAATAAAGAATCGTATCCTGTTGTGCTAGTGCACACTTGAGCAACACTAAAGCTCCGCCGCTTTTATTAGCTTTCATCGCAGGCGGCTAGAGTAAGCATTAAAATTAACATATCGTCTATATATCGGCTTTCCCCTCTATATTATTTATAGGGCCGCTGAATGGCAGAGTTCAAATCCAATCCCAACTTTTCACAACCAACCCGAACCAGATTCTTAGCTTTAATTATCACAAAGCCAACTTTCTAAGCTCCACTAAATGAGAATCTTTCAATGAGCTCCGAACAGATTTATTTTGACTTGTTTCGAAAACATTCTCTTTTAGTAATAATAGTCAGCCTCTCTCCTTCTCGCCCATTGTCGCTATTTAATGGAGCACGTGTTTGGTTCATTCATGCTTTTATGTTGCTGTTTTGCATCACATAGCTACGCAACAATTAGTATGTAGTGTAGTGTGCGTGTGGTTTGTCGACAGATGAAAGTCGAGCCAAGTGGGAAAGTTGGCTATGGCTCCTTAAATCACTGTGCTATAAAGGTGCTAGCAGTAATTTCCGAATAAACAAAGATTGGCGAGCCTTCAATTCTGACTATTGCCAACTTTCCCATCTGACTATGCTTATCCTAGCTCGTAATTATGTATCATCGCGATAATATTCATAACTATTATTATTTGTCAGTGGAAATCAATTGGCTCATCTTTTCGGGGGTGCCGTTTATGGAAATAAATTGTGGAGAGGAAGGAGCTGGTCGCTAGTGAGGGCCGACTCGGGACGGCTCTTAACTCTTGGATCTTCCAACCGCCCGCCGCTCCGTTCCACTTCCATTTTTTGAAAAGTGTCTGGAAGAGTGGATGGTGGAGAGAGGGACTTTGAAGGCTGATAAATGGGTGAAAGGCGTCGGACGCGTTGAATTGGATTTTTTAATAATATGTAATAAAGGTAATAAATGATGGGGATAGATCATCACATCAGAACGTAATTGAACATGAAGGAATTCCGGCAAGAACTCTATTTCACTTTAAGAGCTATCAATTTTTTTTCCTCACAGAAATAGCTTCATCGTATCCATTACAGTACAGTACCCTCGAGCAGACTCCCACTCGACTCTGTACATAGGATATAATAAACAGTGTGTGCATGGAGGATGAGTGGATGGAGAGGAGGAAATAGAATCCATGCACAGAGGCTGAGAAGGCAAGGGCATTGTAGGATATTATATTTATATTAGGGCTTATTGCTACTTTCTGCACATCAAACAGCATCTAGAGTCCAATTTCATTTCTCACATGCAATTCCGAGCTCAGTGCTCCACTCACTCCATGTTTTATTAACATTAAGTGACAGAGGAGAACCGGAACCTCATTTCATCTTGAATGGCGTCTCTCTCTCTGCTCATTGTGCCATTGTGCGTGGAGCTGCCATTACATATTTGGCTAAACGCTCCTTCTCTATTATCATTACAGCAATGCCCGTAATGACATGTAATGGCTCTTCTATGCTTGTTAACAGCGTCTCACCCACTCACGGATCGAAGCACCTAGCCACTCACCCACCCTCACCCTCTGCAATAAAATAATCTGCCGTATCTCTATATTATTAGAGCTTGTAGTAGGCATGTAGTGGAGATAGGGCCGACACTCTGTCAGGATACTCCTGCCTGCACTTCCTATTTAGTATAATGGGGAGAGCATAAATGCGGATGTCACGTAAGAGTCAAAGTCAAAGGAGGCAGGGCACGGATGAATGGGATTGTGTGGAGACACGCAATCTTCTGGTCAACTAGTGTTCGGTTAAAATAAATGGGGCACGGGCCCTACTGACAGAACAAGGTGCAATCATTTCATTTTAATTACGACAATCCCTTCCACTTTCACTCTTGCTCACTGCCACACATAAATACTTTACAGCTCTGCCCTCAACTACCTCCAGCACATTATTGCTCTTCAACCTTTTGATGCATTGTTACACGCTACTTTCCGTAAGCACCAGCCAGGGATCCAAAATCCTCCCTTTTATATATAACCCGGCATTTGAGAAACGTTTATTCCTGGCTTTCTCTTGCAAATAAATTATGACAAAATAGAGGACGATGGCTAGGGAAGTGCACTAATTAATTTAGAAGATCGAGTGCTACAAAATCAGACTCAATATCAGTTTTTGTGCAATGTGCAAAAGTTAAATTGACTCTATAGCATGGCTGTAGAGTTGGCTGGGTGGTTCAGCGGGAGGATGGCTTCTGAAGAAATGGGGAATTGTGTGGAGATGAAGTATTGGAGGGCTGGCTGTGCTGGGAAATATACGGCCAGTTGGTAGTCGGCTAAATATTCCTCTTGTCCTGCGGTGCAGATAGCACGGCAATTTGTCTAGCGACCCGAGGAGTGAGTGGAGTGGGCCACTCGATCTCGACCCGGTCGATTTTCGCTAGGCAATCTTATGGTGGGATCGCATGGCTGCTATCTGTATCTTATCTGTCGGTAGTCCTCCAACAACTACATAAGTTAAGTAGCTATAAGTAACTTAAGCAAAAGTAAGTGAGTAAGTTGAGTGAGAGTCTCTATTCTCTCAACTTGTACTTTCTCGCCCACTCGCCATGCCATGCAGTTAGCTACTCTGTCTCTCGCACTCTCCTACATCCACACACATACATAGTCGACACAATATCCCACTCGGAAATGTTCTTCCAAAGTTCTTGGCTTCCCTCGCTTGGCATTCATGCCGGCTCTGTGCGAATTCTGCCGCCTGTGTCTTACTCCCAACTTTCCGTCGCTGACAACCCTGCCCTGCTTTCTCCATCTCTGCTCTCTCCTTCCGCTCCTCTTTATCTTTTCGCGGTGACCTTATCCCTTCAGCACATCCCAGCCTGCTTTCTCTTTTCATTTCCTGTTCTGCCCTATGCTTTCGAAATAACGGTGCAGTGACTGAGAACATATCAAATAAAATTTAACTCTTGCTACAAGAATAAATAAATATGAACAGCAGAAATAATGCATGGTTTAATATGTAAAACTCAAAAACTGAAGAAGGACTGAATTATTGATTGAAATTGTAGTAGGTCCAGAGAAGAGAGATGAAAAAAATATAAATATGAAAATAACAATGTTAGACGAGCGTTGTATTCATGATAAAATAATACGAAGCAAGTCTATGTAGGTGAGTTATGTGAATGTGTGCTGCAACATCATTTAACTTACCTTCTCATATTAAAAATTAACCTCAAAATGGAGAAAAAAAATTGGCGAGTTAAAAAGAAAGAAAGATCAATTAGCATATTTGAGACAGAACGGAGTTTAATTCAACAGGAAGGTTGCACAGTCACTGAGTTACAATAGTCGTAGTACTTGTATGATATTTTCAGGTAGATTGATTTGGCTTATATAAGTCAAATCAATCAGATAAAATTTCAATAATTTACTTTAACTGAAGACTTTAAGATTGTATGTTCGATGCGCAGAACAGAAAAATCGAGCCCCCAGAGGATTCAGAAGTACGATTTTTTTTAAAAAACTTATTGTTACCAAGGGTAAGTCGCAGTTATTTCCTGATGGCCTGAAAATGTAGGCCTTTGTTGTACCAAGAGGAAGTCGTAGGAGTTTCCCCAAAGAACATCTACAAGCTTCAAAATTGAGTTTTTGGAGTGTGAGGGAAATGCATGCACCTTAGACAAAAATATTTATTTCTCCATTGTTTGAATAGATAAAAAATCCCTCACGACTCTCCCTACGGACAGATGAGCTTGCTTTTTTTGAAATGTTTTTGGTTGGTATCCCTCGCTGAATTACCCTTGTCATTTTAATATAAGCGCTTTCTAAAACCTCCCCATTTGCGGTAGGTACCTAGTGGAGTAATAAAATATCAATTAATTTAAAGAGTTCCACTTAGCAGCATATTTTTTGTGATATTTTTAAATTAGGTGTATCACCCAAGGTGCAGCATTCTTCCTAAATCCTTCTAGAAGGTTCGATGGAAAAAGAGCTATTGGTTATCAGTTGCTTAGCGAGTAATTGTGTCGGGTTGCATTTCTCAAACTACTGCTTACGAAAATGGACGTCTGTGACGAGAGGACAGCTTCATCCTTCTATGCATAACTAGAATTTACTTTTTTTTTATTCCCTTTATATCCATGAAGTTTTTATCCCCCCGACAGGTTCTTTCGTATTCATGACCTTCGTTTTTAAATTGGATGCTGGATTTATTAAACAGGAAGACGCTTAAATTCTTTAAGTAGTCCAATCCAAACAATGCAAAAAGCAAGTCAGTGTGTCTAGATCTAGGATTGCAACACAAAGTAGCTGCTTTGTGAATGAGAAAAGTGTTTAGTTGGATTTGGAGATTGATCATAATAATATATGTCGGATCTAAGACAGATAAAATATGGTCACCTTGAACGGAGACCTACGGCAGTACGTTGCGGAGCCTGGTAGGGCATTGTGTGGGATGGAGCGGCGGACGCGGACGGACGGACAAATCGGCGATTCTCACGATCAGTCTCAATCTCTCAATGCGTCAGTCAGATCCAGATCAGAGAGCTCGGCTCAGCAGGCTGGTTCACCATTTCACCAACGATTTACTCACTACGTCCCGGCGGCTTCTTTCGCTAGAATTTTCTGCTGCCTGGCTTTGTGAGATGTATGTGGCCCTACTGGTCGCTGTTCCCGACTCCTTCCTTCCTCAATGATATACTCTAATGCTCCTCCGACAGCGAGAAAGAAAGTAACACGTGTTTCCGTCTTTTGTTCAATATTGCCAAAGCACGTCTAGCCAGTCAGTAAATAAATGATAGTTTGATAAGTACAATAAAGATATAACGGAGAAATGTATATTTCCCGTGCAGGTAGCCGACGCCCGACTGGAGGCACTTGCGCTGCGAATACATGCAGACACACACACTCCGTCTACTTCCTCACTCTCCTAATAATATGCGTATTGTGATGTGAGCTGTTTGCTAGACTCTCTTCTCAGCAGTTACGAATAAAGTATTCATCGTCGATATGGCCGTAAGTCTCCGAGGAAGGACTATAGTTAATGTCTTCCCAGGCATTCATCGCTCCGTCTACGGAGCATAAGGACCTGCCTGCCTAATGTTATTAGCTATATCCGAAACTACAAACAAAGCGACGTTCTCGTTGTTACGTATCAATAACAGGTGCATCACAGTACTCCGTGTCTCACTCACTTTCCCAGGGAAAAAGCGTGGAAACCTGCACAATGACTACCCACGTCCAAATGTCATCTTCTTCCAAGGATCCTTTAAATGAAAGTGAAAAGCCTGTCACCCCCTTTGTCATTTAAACGACTCCTGTCATTCCTAGTTACTTGCATCTCTATTTATGTCACAACTTGTGTACTTGCTACACCGTAAAGCCCCTTTTCTCACTCGGCTCTCTCCGTCAAACTCTATCCGTCCATTACCAATCAGAGAATTGTATTATATATCTCCTCGTTCGTTTCCCCTTCCTTTCGGTCTTATAATTTCTCTGCACATTCGGCGACCTTGAAAATTCGGGGCAGGAATACAGATTGGTATAGACTGAACATCTAAATCAATGACTTAAATAATATGTTAGCGCTAATAACCGTAATCAGGCATTATGCATAAAGCCTATGCAATAAGAATAATTTTCCAAAATTCTCGGTTACTGTGGGCACAGGGCATTGATATGACCATATTTTTGTCGATTATGTATTTTCATGTATAGAAAATTGCTGCATTTCTAAAAGTTGAATATGAGCATCTTCGGGTTAATGCTGATGAGATTAGACGCATAAAGATGAAACAAAAGTTTTAATATTACTTTGTTGATGTGTGACTTTTTGGTTGTTTCTTCAATGTGTATATCAATATTATAGCTAAAATACGCTAATTTTTTAAAAATTACTCTTATTGGCTAGGCATTATGCGCAATTTCTTGCTTACGCTTAGTATCGCTAACGTGTGCGCAATTCAACGACGAAGATTAATGAATTTTGTGAAGTTGCTTTTAATTTTTGTATTGCAAATTGGAAACTAGGGTAGCTAATTCAAAAGATTCGTTAAAATGAAAGTCGTTCAAAATTACTAATCGCTAAAAGTGACATAAACTGCATAATTATATACTTAGGAAAGTGTAGTAGATATAGGTACAGGTAAACTGGTAAACACATTATATTTGGACAATTTTGTGCTTGTAAAAGAGGGCAGGTGCACGAAATGGTAGTTTTAGTGTTTTCAAATGGCAATAAAATTGCACTTCCTCATTTCAGTAAATGAGTCAGGAAATTAATAGAAGGCACTTGACGTCATCTATACAGCCATAAGTTAAAACAAAATATAAATTTTTCATCATTTGATCTATCTCCGTCAGCTCTCGAGGGAAAGTGCTTTTGTGCTTACTGACTAACTAATAAAGTGCAGAGTCGAGTTGTAATTTTGATGGGCTTGGAGTCTTGAAAGGCAATTCTTGTATCGCTCTATCATGGGGAAGTTTTGCATTAGCTAACCAACTTGAGGCTAATAATAATATATGCATTCTCTCGTGACTCAACGGGGAAACTATGAAACTCGTAGTCAGATTGGAAAGATTTTAGCAATAAAACGGATGTCGGTCTATTAAAATCATAATGGCTAGGCAACGTCGAGATACATAATTAAATAACCTTGTGATATATAATTGTAGCTACTAAATGGAACACTCAGAGTGAATACACAAGATTCCAAGAGAAGTACCTGGTTTTAGCGTTCTGTTAAATCCCCGTGGAAGTTATGTATTCGGTTCAGTGCTGGGTGGTAGCGAAATACGGAAAATCCCATTAGTTGTATCGGCATTTGGAACACGCTTGGAAATTATTGAAAGTACTCAGGGCCAGACGAGGTAATTGGCCATTAGAGGCGAACAATGCAGACTATAGTATTACGTAACCCAGATCAGGAACACAATTATTTCCGTTGTTATCATATTTTAGTGAGCCATTAAAGAAACACAACATAAAGTAGAGAAATAATGGTAAGATAATAATGGCATTTAATATTTTAAAGACAAAGACATAGGATGAGTAATCGCATGGATTAATATAATGAGAAACAATGAGTAGGTAATGATTGAAAATTTAAATTATGTCTCTGAATTGATACAAGATTAAATATTTAGCTTAGCAAGGAATTAGGGGATTTGGCTAGATTTTTTTTATGAAGCCTTAAAAACTTTATAGAATCTGTTATCCATTTTAATACTTATGAAATGTTTTATAAATGTTGGACAGTATATGTTTGGAACGGCATCATGTTGAAATTCCATGAGATTTATAAATTGCGGAAATATTTTCCATGCAGACTGCCTATTAATAGAGTTAAGGGAGAAGATTAGTTTGTTGTAGTGGGAGGCGGATATGAGGGAAGCGGCATTGTGTGTTAAAGTAGAGACGGGGAGGATGAAATGGAATTCTCTTGTGACACGGCGGAGTAGGTGAAGCGATTGATCAGAAGAGCGGCGTCACGTCAGTTTTGAGAGAAGAGAGTTGTGGTCCAGTGCTGTTCAGTGCCCGTCTGGGACGCGGGAGCGGGAGGACGGAGAGGACATTTAGCGGATGTGGAGCTCAAAGGGACTGCCCGGTATGTCTCTGCCCTCGTAAGTCACGTAGACTTTGTACTGGCCGACGAGAGTGATTCGGTAGGACACGGCCACAGTGCCATCGCGATGTGTCTCTGTCCAGATTTCCGGTCTTCCCTGTCCACTGATGGAAATTCCCAACTGAGTCACGTCCTCGTCTTTTCCCAGACACAATTGGAAAGTGTTGGGCGCCCCTGTGAAAATAAATAAATAAGCTGTCGGCACAAAAGTCAAAGTACATATTATCTTCATCCACTCCCACTTCTCACTAACTTATCTGTGCGACGAGGACAAGAAATATTGCGCTATCTCCACACTTTGCCCCTTTCGCACAAAAATCCCAAAAAGTGATCCTCTGACTGTGAGGCATGCCACGAAGCCAGCAGCCTACATACATGTCCACATCCTAAATAAACACATTATTTGCGAAACTAAAAGAAAATAAAAATCTGTGCGACAAAAAAACTTCCTCTGCCCCTTGCTCGCATTCATTTGGGCAAGAGAGCATAATAATCAGGCAGGGGATCACAATGGAGCGTAAAGCTGTATGTTGTGAGTTGTGCATGTAGGTGTGTGGCTATGTATGTTGCGGAGGCTAGATTCAATTCCTCCATATCTGGATTGGAATTGCAGGGCTAAAAAAGGAAGTGCAGTGGCCCAAGTAACAAAGGGCTTAAGTATCTGTTGTTAAATGATGGGGTTTCTCGAAACGATTCCTGCTTCCTTTATTGGAGTGCCGGACGGAGGGAAAGGAATGAAGGAACGTGACTGAACTGAACTTTCTTCACGCCTTTCTCTCTTTCTCTCTCTCCGACTCTTTAACTGCGTTCCGCGTACTTTCAGCTCCACTCACTCACTTTCCATTTATTTTATTCACGACATACTCCCCCCACGAATGAGCAGGAGGAGTGATACACACGCTCCTCTCTCTCTCTCTGCCGTCGACGAGACACAGGACAGGAGGACAAAAGACATGAATACTCTATTCGCAGCCGTGTCAGGACAGGAGCGTGAACAACTGCATAAAAGAGATACTTTGCCACAGTTTATGTTTACCCGAGGAATTATTTCCAAAGTCCTTTCCTTTGTTTCTCTCTGGCTCTACGTGGATCGTCTACTAATTGTCTGTTGCCCGGCTAACTACTCTCCGCCACACCAAACGCTCCACTCTCTACATATCTCTGTAATCTTCAAAGAAATAGTGGCAACCTATTTGTATGTACCTTGCTTAGCGCCTTTAACGTCCGTCTGTCCTCCCGCACTTTCTGATGCATCCTTTGCTCTCTCTCTCTACATATTTAGTTGCTAACGGATGGAGTCACTACTAGGACATTCCATTGTATAGCTAGCATCGTTCTCCTCCTCCTCCTCCTCCGATTCATTACCAGACTCTTGAGGATAATTGTACTAACTAACTAAGAAGTGTTAGTAGGAGGGAGCTATCTGTCCGTGTATCTCCTAGGTAGATCGACAGTGCAGTAATTTAGCAACACTAACCGTCCCATACTAATGCAATTTCAGTTGTCTCCATCTCTCCTTCCTCCCCATGCAAACTAGGCACCACTCTCAACTCATCAAAAGGAATTGAATTGCTCTGTCGCCTGTTCCCTATAGTCCTAACTAACTACCTATTAGATGAATTGCGACTCTTCTACGTAGCCATAAAGACAAAATGAGACTTTTACAATTAGACGACGACTCGCTCTTTAGTGTCCAACTCCGAAATGAAAGATGCCAAGAAGGGAAGGATACGGAGTAGCCCAAACTCCTCTTGGCATATTGCATGTACCTACCTGCTCTTCATTCGATATACGGACTGCTAATGCCCGTCGTCAACATAGGGTGTCAGGCAGTTAGCTTCCTTCTCTCCTATTACCTACTACTACTCTGTATATATAATCCTGACTCACTCACGTTGTCTCTATACTCCACTGCACAGCTCAAAAATCACAACATGCAAAAGGAAATTATTCTAAACATCAACTGCTTGGAGGCTTAATTATAAGGAGGGACTGTAGCCTAAGAATACAAAACAAAGCTTTCTATGATAATGGCAATTAGCGAAGAAACACAACAGATGCACCAAGAAATCAAAAGCAGCCGTCTGTCGCTTGTCTCACGTTTCCCTCTCTCTCTCTCTCGCTTTTCTCTTTTATTCGGCTCCATGCCAAACGTCACTTTTGATACGCATCTTCTAAACAATTTATTTGAAAGCACCCAAAAAGTTAGAGCTAAATTGGAACATAGAATTAGTGCGAATTTTAACGAAGCATTATAATTGGGACACAACATGGAATAAACAGAAGTAACGAAATCCTGTCTAATTCTTTCGTCATAATAATATATGATATAACTGTGCATTTTCCTATATAGTATGTACTTACAATTATAATTATAATCACAATGATATCATCTTTATAAGAAACAGAGTAGTATCACTAGTAGCGTATGCGTACTGGTACTACAATACAAAGATGGTAGTGAGCTTCGCTTTGCTCATTTAGCACTCTGTACAATAATGTTTAATCATAGCAGTTAGCCAAGTTTTTTGCCTAAGATCATTTCCTTCTGTGGTAGTAAGAGACGGACATCCTAGCAGTTAACATTATGACCACAAAAATATTTTTTCAAAATCTTCCTAAATTGTGAAATTAGTATGATTTAGTTTGTATGAATAAAATTTGAAAAAAAACCGGTGCATTTATTTAAAAATTGAAAAAAAATGGGGAATAGAAGAGTATTCTTACTGGGAGTTCCTTGGCGAAGAGCATTTCCACTGGCGATGACCATTTTGTATGGAATTATTAGGGCACTGATGAAGGAAATTTGGAAATTTTGCAAAAATCCAAGCAGATGGTCTGACGAGGTGAGTGGAAGTGGAGAGTTGGAGAGATGAGATGAATGGTTTCGTCAGTGTTGGTGGACTGAATATTTCTCGTTGCTCTTGCACGCTCCTCTGTCTGCGGACAAGTTGCAGTGAGACTTAGTCTTCTCATACATGTACACAACGCATAATAACTTGCCTTAGATTTAGATGCATAGCTGAGAGTTGAGACTTGATTCTTTGTGGCCAATTCATCGCCTGGCAATCCTACCTTCGTTCTCAGCTCAACTTAATATTATTAGGCATCAGTAGACTGTACATTATTATTGTATGGGCACAGAGGTGTTTAGTAGTGTCTAGAGAAGAGGAGCAGATACTTGTATGCGTATAAGAAATGTAAGTTATGCATTTGACCATTTACATTTTAGATTATTGCTTACATGTGCAAACGTATTTTCTGTGGACGATGTTAATAAGCCACGCAATATATTCCCTTATTTGTCAAGTGGATTGTGAGTTGGGTCTAATGACGTGGGACGTTTATATTAGTCTCTCTCCTCTCTCTCTCTCATATAAGCTTCATGTTACGGCTACAATTATATTCGTTAACTTTTATCAGACAAGACAAGTCTTATAAACACCAGGGGAATATTAGCATTAATAATGGGAGAATGGGCATAGGAGGCCAACGGAGCTACTAAATCCAATCCACGCCAAACGAACCAAATTCCAAACGTAACTTAAAGTAACACCTTATTGATATCAGAATAAAATGGAATAATCCAATAGGAAATTATTGCACACGAAATTATTTCATCCCTAGCCTTGCCTACACTTTGTCCTGCACATCTGGACGGGGACCTCGACACTCTCATCCTCTGCCTCTTCGTTCCTCACTTCATATTTGACGAAAATGAATATATTATGATGAATCTAAACACTAAATAGTAATTGTGAAATAAAATTGGCTCAGCCTGTGTCAGAAGAGATGAGACGAGAGAAGGGAGTCGGTCATGCAGGGGATGCGTTCAATCGCAATTCCATTCTCGGCAGTTGTTTTATTGTTTGCATTTCACTAGGCAGACTAGCTGTAGCTATCTAGTATCTCCTGCTTGATGAGACCAGACTAGTTAAGACAAGTCTGTGCTGGCTAGAAGTGTGGGAGGATGTGTGGGATGACCATGGGCCTTCGTCTCAAAAACCAAGAAGGTCAACTCGCGATCTCGCACAGCATTGCCCTGTTTTACTTCCACAATAGCCAAACTAAAGATATCACCTCCTTCATCGCCAATCCCAGAGAATAATAGCATCAGGGTACTAAAAAGCAACTTTTTTATGTTTTAACTTAGTTGCTTTTTTATAAAAAAGGAAGGTAACAAATTCTAAA
>JAAAYG020080673.1:0-20225 GCA_009936455.2 Tomocerus minor | reverse complement strand
ACACATTATTTATAATTAATTAGTTAATTACTTGTAGTGTCTAATTACCATGTATATGATTACAGAAGAGTTCGTTTTATTTTTCCGTACCTTGACATTTGACATTGGGTTTACTCGGGATAGGTCTACTACACATTACATTCGTCGTTGTTACTCTCTCTATACATCCTTCTAATTCTCTAATGCAGATGGTTGCAAACGTTTTTTCAACATTTCCTCATCAGTCAAATCAGTGAAATTATCTTTACTGAATGCACATGCACAGTTAATTAAACGAGTGAGCTACCTGTACAAACTATGTAATATGAGTACAGTACACATGCACATGAAATTTGTTAATTACTATAAATACAGTGAAGGTCCTACATTAGGCATCATTATCTAACACGGTCTTCGAACACCATGTCTCTACCCTTTCCAATAGCCTGCATTAATTAGTGAAATTCACCCAGTGCACATCTTTTGTTTTTCCCTGCATGATTTTAATAGTGGATATGACAAAATTAATTAGTCACTATCAATTTCGTTATAGCAAGTAGCATCTAACATGCAATCTTGCAGACTTACAAATCTGAGCATAAATTCGGTCCAAAACAATCGTGGAATAAAATTAATCTCTGGTCCACCTAGTTAGAAAACCCAATAATTAAAATCCAGAAATGTTTTCTTGTCTTACTATAAATTTTTATGAAATTGACACAAAGTTAATTTCTGCAAAATGCAGAATTCATGGTTATGATACATTTAAGTATGTTTTTTTCTGTAGAATTGCTTATAATATTTTTAGTTCGTAATGAGGGTTCAGAGTAGTACAGTATGCATTGAGGAATTTTAAGTATGTTGTTATGTAAATTATAAACACATGGCAGGGATATTGAAGGGAATCGATTGGAGATGTATGCGAAGGAAGAAATATTTAAAGGAGAAAGGGGAGCTAAAGAAAATCTAATCGATATAATGGCGTTCAAGTACATTTTGCATCAGTTGCAACTTGCAACTCCGTGGGAGAATTGTTGGATATTTTAAAGGTCTGCAGGGACGTCAAATGGGAAAGAGCATCTTGGTTTTAGTATTTTGTGGGGATTGCATAGTTTATCTTGCCTTCTGATCGGAATATTCATTAGCTCCAACTTCCTGCCTCCCAAAAAATGATGTCACATATGTTTGCTAAGATTCGGCATGTTGCACCGCCCGATAAAAAGGGGTTTATCATAATGCAGTTAGGTTCTTATGAATTTTTTGTCGTAAAAAATGAGGATTTGATATCCTTATGTGAGACCTTTTGGATTTCTCTAGCTGAGAATGGAGAAAATGGCTAATTAAATTGGCTGCGGCGTAATTTACGGCCGTAAATCATTTAATTCTTTCTTGGGATCTAATCTGATGAATTAATATGGCGTCTCTTTCTTTGCCAAGAGAATAGTTAAGAGTTAATGAAATGGAAAGGGGAGAGCGTGGAGAGACTAATGCAACAAGAGATAAATAAATAGTTAAAGCTGAATATGAACACAAACAAGCCGTGTAGATTGGCTCACCGTTCTTTCGTGGCTAGAATTGAAATCAGTTGGGGAGAGTAAAATTGGAATCGGAAAGAAATAAATTGAATTGAATGACATGAACTAAAATCCAGTCTCTCTGTGAACTTTCTTCGTCAGTCTGTTTGATTCTATTAGATTGGACTTGAATCGATTCCGGAGTGCAAACAAAAGTTCCTTTTTTCATCTCTCCTAATCTCATTGCGTCTTGTGTCATGTCAGTCAATGCAACCTAAATGAGGCCAATAATGCCAATGCAATGAAACCGGATACTATAGCAGCACTCCCTCTATAGCCATATAGCAATGCCCCCTAAGCTCACCTCCCTAACTGAACAGTTTATTTAAGTGAACCTCATTCTGCCCTACAGCACCACTTCTCCCCTTCCTTCCCATTTTCTTTCCGTCCACTAATCCTTTCCTTGTTATGTCCCTGCACTATGCCCATCTCTGCGCCTTGCCCTTATTACAGCTTTCCCCAAATTTCTTACTCTCTCTTTAATTTCTCTCGAGAGAATTAAAATTGAAAGGATCTGGAAAATGGCCTTTGCGCACACAACTCTTCTTTCAAATTATTATTATCGATAATTTCATTTAACATAACGCACTATATAATATTCTCTAACCAAGAAAGTCAATTAAATTCTTACTTTCAGTCCCAAATAACCAAGAATAATTTAAATTCACATTTTATCATGTCATTGTAATTATAATTCCACTTTTAAATTTTGTTTCTCTAGATATAAAGAGCTATAAATCAATTCGGACATCAATATTCTAGTTAGCCGTTTACACAGTCACACTTCATACAATTGTAAAAAGTCCCTAGATGTTTCAGCTTTTCTAATTCCAGTTACCACCAATAGCCAAACACCAATCATACTTATGATAATAATGTGACAGACATCTAAACATTAAATTCATAGAGAAATCAAATACCTACAAAAATATAATAATCTCCATTGACATCAAGACAGAAAAAATCTATTTTGAATTTATTCTGGAAATAAGGTCTTTTAGAAAAATTCTTATGATTTTTTCATGTCGAGACAATAACTGGCACTATATTGAACATGCTATCTTTTTATCTTACTTATAGTAAGAAACAATGAAATGTAAGCATACAGAAAAGATTTTTAACGGTTTGAACCAAAGCATATTTTAAAGACGACAAATTATCTCTATAAACAAGTTAAATTTTTCTATCATTGAGTGGCATATAGGATATGCATACCACCTGATATAGTTTGATTTATAAAATCCAGATCGTAACTGAAGCACATTAAAACAAGACGTATACAGTGTAGGGTAGGGGCCATCAAAAATTTAAAACTTTCTTAGGAAATCTTGACTTCTAAAAGGACGAATTTCCAGAATTCTTTGCAGTCTAGTTTCCATGTATGGAATCTAATTTGATTAAATTCCGTTATATTGTTTTTAAGCAGTAACTTCGTCAAGTGCAACTAAATGACATTTTTGATAAATAATTTTTAAATAATGGCAGGCAGGCAATGACAACATGACGTAATGTAATGTAGAGGTATTATATGACGTTGCTTAAGATAATCTTTCACAGCCCACGTACTGGAGTGGCTATTCTCTTATAAAATTGTGCAATCACCATACAAGAAAAGGCTATTGTGCAATCTTTGTTTTTGTAATTTTTGTTACTTTGTTCCTGTCCGTGTAATAATTCACAAAACCTTTGATTTTCATTCCATTTATTTAAAATTACTAAAAAAACGTGGCACTTTTGCTAAGAGTGCGGCACAGTGACATAAACGAGAGCTCTTAGGAACTTACAGGACCATTGATGACGAACACTTACACATAAACTAGTAAAAGGTTATAAGGTTGTACATGCAAAAACGAACAGGTTTACAGAGTATACCTAGCAATTAGGTTTAATACTAAAGAGGGTATAAAAAAGTAATACGTCATAAAAACTAACCAATTTTGTTGTTTGCCTCTTGAGCGTTTACTTTTCTGTGATGTGAAGGGAATTATATTAGTATGATGTCCTAATGACTTATGTATAATAGCTAAGATTACGTTTGCATTCATCTCTGTGTTGTTGTGTAAGTCTCTGTTGTTTCGAGGTTTGACTCTCCATTAGATGAGTGGCTTTAAATTCTAAATGTTATGAAAAGATTTTCTTCGCCATGTCAGTCTGAGCTCCTTAGAAAAATGGGATGAGGGAGGATTGCAATTGCTGGTAATGTGAATGCAAGAAAAGAAATTCTAATAGGATGACATTCTGGGAAGCACTATTATCCCTTCACAGGAATTTTGCATTACAATGTGAACATGATTGTTATTTGGAAAAGTGATCCCAGGCTTTTCATGCCAGAGATTTTATAATATCCTTTTTGCTGTCGTAATGACATTTGAGTAACCGGCTTTATTTTTAAGCTTACATCTCCGAAAAGGAAAACAACAGCTTGGGAAGGATAAATTGTCATTCAGTACAATTAATAGTATAAAAATAAATAGTAACTCACGCAGGTACTCCACTCTTTGAAAACGACAAGGAAAATAATTGCAAGGCGCCATGCAATGAGTCAGCATGCAATTGACTTGCCCACTGCCTTTCTCCTTGTCCTCGTCCCCGTACACTCCATTTCATGTGGTGTCTTTCGCTTATTGCATTAGCCTCATAAGAATTCTGTTATTGAATGGACGTCATAACACAATCTAATGGCAATTACTCCCTATGCACCTAATTGTGTTGCTCTTTCGCTCTGCCAACTGAGTTCCTGGCAATTTACAGCTACAATTTGTAGTTATGTGCAACGGAGGACTTATTCTTCATTTCCTTCATTCCTTTCCATTTACTCTGTACAAGGGCATGTGAGTAATTGGGATTATGAATCTGCTGTCCGTTTATTTATGGCCCCTATGTCACCCATTCTTTCACACTCCTATCAATTTACAAGCTAGTGCCGCCGCTACATTTTAACATCACGACTTTCACGACTTCCCCCCACCTCTCTAAATCACAACCCATTCATTTCTATTTATCAATTTCCTTTTTCACACAGCTGGAAAGTAGACATTCATCATGCCATGCTGGCCATACATTTATATCCCGATGCATGTCATAATACCAAATTAAAATCCCTAATCATACTCTCTAATTATTTTAAACATGTGTATTTATAATTTTAATTGTGGCTTGCAAACCAAGTTGATTGACGTGTACGCGAAGCCTGAAATTATTCAAAAACTTTATTCCATGTTTCATTTTAACTTCCAATCCGAGCTTTATGGCTTTATGAAACATTCAAATATCATGATGAATATTAATTAATCCTTTCAAATACCTACACAAGGTTTTTCCATTTCACTCAATTTTCTACCAAGGATTGCTACTACACCTCACAGAGCGTAGTAAATATTAAAATGGAGCATGCAAAATACAAACATATGCATATTTAAAGGGAAATACAGCAATTAAACACCAACAGAGGCGACCAGATTCCAAATAATGATTACATCTGCATATTCTATCCATTCAGCATCTATTTATGTACATTAACCTACATATAAATGTACTTTATTTTAAATGGATCAGGTCAATCAGCTATTCAGTGTTTTACATCTAAACCAGACGCTCGCTTATTTTTAGCAGACTACAAGGGCATAGTTAAAAAAATTAACAAAAATTTCTTACATAGAAACGTTTCAATAAGGAATTCTTACACAATTTCTAGCATTACCTTTAAGAAGGGTTAGTATGTGTAAGTGTCTGTTTACCGTTTTCAAAAGTATTGTCAACTTACATTTAATTTTATAGCCTTCAATATTTGCCAATAAAAATAAAAAATTTCCAGCTAGCCACTAGCTCATTTTAACCAATGACTATTGTATAATAATAATCTAAGAAATATTTGCATATGGGAGTCCGTTTCATGAAATTAATGTCCGTTTATATTTTGCATAACAAAAGTAGACAGATAGAGCGTTGATTAATGTATTGCGACAACAGGCAATTAATTCTTACACGCAGCTCAAATACGTACATATGTAATATGCAATGAATCGTGTCAACTTAAGTGAGAACATGCATTTGCAATGTCCGCAGTAGCAAATGCTAATAGTTGAAGTGCCGTAAACTCTGGTCAGGAAGGGGCCTCTAATAAATGCAGAGCACTAAATCCTCTTCGCGTACACAACTTTCTAATTGTACAGGTATTCACTAACTTTGACTCTGAAAATTATAAACCGCAGTTGATAAAGGAAAGTTTAGGGTGGCAGTATAGCTGACTGTTCTGTAGGTTAAAGTAAAATGCATTGGAAGGAAACTCTAGCAGATCGTATCTTTGTGTGCTTAGTGCACGAAACGGGATTTAGCTATTGCACACGGCCCGACAGAAAGTGGCCCTCTCTTTTGCTGGCTCTCATTGCATTGTTTTGATCCCCGTCTCCTATCCTTCCCCACACATTAGTTTAATTTTAATATGCATTAATAGTGAGCTACTAAGTACATAATAAGAGGAGCAGGATGGGAAATACGTGAAAAAGGTCCCTGTGAATTGCATTAATAAGCTACGTGGTGATATGACTCACAAAGTTTACAAGGAGAAAGTGCTAAAGTCAGAGTAACTTTCACTTGCAGTTGCATTCTTCCATGCAGATACACAAACACTAAGCTTTTACTTTTGCAACCACAAAATATACTTAGAGCCTCCTAATCTAGATAACAATATTATTACTATTATTAGTTTTAGATAGAATTATTTCACCAAACTGAGCTATTAACCCTTGTCTAAGCTTTGGACATACTTATTTATATTTCCTGAATGATATATGCACATGGACAACATAGGAAGCTTAAAATTCATTTTAGTGTATATATCTAAATTAATTATGAATGCACAGTACTTGTAGTTGACTCCAGATAACTCGTATGAGATTATTGGGTAGGTATTGTAACCTAAGGAGCTCCACTTTGGTAGCTTCTGCAAATTTTCCTTTCTTATTTCTCTTTTCGACCAGATAAGCCATATGGAGTCAATAGTATTATGTTTCTTATATTATATACATACAATGCTATTCAAGCATTGTAGATGTGAGGTGAGAGAGAGAGCTTTGGCAAATGAAATAAAATACAAATTCACTCAGTCAATTAATCTCGAGAAGAGCCTACTACATACAAAAAAGTGATTACAAATTTACTATCAATTATTGTTATTATTATTTATAATAGGTACGACTGCTACAAGGCATAGAAGCTTAACCCAATTTCATACAAATCGATTGATTAAAAAATAAAGAAATTACTACTTATCATGAGTATGACCTGAGACATTCCTCTACGCCAAGCCTATGGCGTTACACTAAAAGTTAGTTGCTATTTATTTAAGCCCGTTTTCACCAAGTGAGTTTGGTGGGTGGGTTAAGACAAGGCACACATTAGAGAAAGACTCGGTTTTATTGTTATACTCCATTATTAATGCACAAGGTGATACATAACTGTAAATCATTTCTCCTTTCGTTTTTCTGTTACATGTCACACTGTGCTCTGTCGTAATAACCTATTTCATGAACACTTGAACAAATTCTATACAGTGTAGATGTAGATCTTAATCTTAGTTGGCAGACTTGAGCAGAGTATGAAGAAGCATGCATACCTGCACACACATATGTACATTCATAATAATAACCACTGGAACATGGTATTTGTGTCCTCCAACGCTAAACATGTATACCGAAAGATGTAATTCTCTCACACGCTTCCAAGAATCATAATTCAATACAGAAACACATCTGCATTATTGAAATGCGATGCAAAATTTAATTCCCCTTTATTTAGTGTGTAGTGTTGCAGGGAGTATGTAGGAACAGACTCTTAGATTTGAAAAAACATTTGCATACTAACTGAAGATTTCTAGCCCAAGTTGAGAATATAAAGTAACACAGACTATTAGTAATTTTAATTATGTTAATTGCTGGAAAATCCCATAAGGATTTTTGTTAGCTGGTTTTGTATCCTTTTGCGGATGAGCTGATGTTTGATTGAATAGTAACTTAATTGGGATCTGTGCTATTTGAATGTATTATGATAGTAGGTTAGAGTTCTTGTTAATTAATATTGTCCGTGCTACCTAGCGTAAATCTCGAGTACAAGCCTTTCCCAATCAACAATGAAGTAGTATTATTTTAGTGTAGCTAATGATATAAATTGAGACCAACTGAGAAATGTGCCCAAGTGTAAGAAATCTTCATAAATTCCTGGCTATCTATCGCTCTTGTACTCAAGAATTTACGCTACGTACGTAATTTATCTAATGAGTAATCTACTAATGTTTTGTATATCTCGCTACATTTATTTATTATTGTAATTTTGGATAGAGAGATTGTATTATGGTTAAGTAGCTACATAATTATGTGTATCAGTATGAGCAGTGTAAATTAAAGTCCTTGTACCTTGTACCTATATAGATCGCGACGTGAATCATACGAAAACGACTCTCGACACATTGTTTACTGTGTAAGTTTAGTGGTAACTATTTAAATTAGAGTGATATTATAGTTGAAATGTTATTACTATGATTATTATGATTAGTTAAGTTTGGAAGTAGATTGATTATAGTGTATAAGTTAACTAAGTGTATAAATAAATGCATAAGATGTACTACAACATACAACTAAGTAATGTTTATATCTTTCTCATCGTTGGAAGTGGATTGGAACTGCCAGTGATCAAAATGTGAATTTAATTTGTGTTGATTTATCTACTTAGTTAGTTTGAATTGCCACCTTTTCCATGAAATTTACAAACTACGTACGTGTACTACTCAAGCAAGACTTCTCTGTGTTGTTGTGTATTGTATTGCTGTTGACTTGTGTCTATGTCTCCTTTATCAAAATGCACATAGAGGCATGCAAGCGTATAGATTACAAAGTTCTTATGGTGATCCTTTAAGTTGGGGACGTGGGGAAGGATTTGTTTTTGGGGCGGACGAGATTTGGAAGGATGTATGTGCTACGATATTTATTATTTTTATTTTGAATCTGATGTGTCATGTGTATGTACATACTGTGTACTGTGTACCTTACCTACAAACATACATAACATACAATACAATATTCTTAAAAATATGATATTTAATAATCATAGGACATATGTATGAGATAACTGTATACATTCAGTACCGCATTGTGTATGTGTATATAAATAGTCTGTACAGTGCAGTGCATTAGCAGTGTGGTGTGCTGTTCAGAACTGAGGATGAGTGAGCGAGCGAGCGAGAAGCAGATGGTCGATTGCAACTGTTAAAAGTTTTCTCCTGTTGTTACCGTACTCATTACTTGGTGTAATAATTGAACATTTCGTCTAGAACTTTAGCTGTATACATGAATGACCTACTTCTATAAATAGCATACCTATCAAAGTATGCCTTCGCAAAAAGTAACCTGAATGGACTTGAATGCGTCTCATCTTATATACCTATACTGTGTAAAACACACCTGTTATTAGAAAACAAATGAAAATTGTAGTTACACTTGTACATTGCATATTAAAATATAATTATTTATTGTTCATGACAATAGCATCCTTCCTCGCCATTTCTTTCTCATATTACTCGCATACACTACTATAAGTAGCTAGCTATAGTCTCGCATAATATCCAGGCCATGTCTGCGTAACATAATGAAGCTATAAAAGGGCATTCATGACGAATACAATTAGATTATCTTGAGTAGCTAGAAAATAAACAGCGTCTATTGTTCGGGCAAAACACACTGCATTGAAAACTACTTCACTGTTATTCCGATAACCTTCCATCCAACGCAACGACTCCAACCTGATGAATGCAGAAAGCGAGAGTTAAATTCGGAGGAGCTATTAATAAAGGAGGATAATACATCCACGCCGCTCCCTTCCACATTAATGAACAGTTTCTAAGGATATTTGCAGATATAGTCCATAAAATAATGTGCTACATTGTGATTTACTTTCCTCCCGCACTGGATGGGTGAATATTCTCAACAGCTTTATTTTCCTTCTTTTGACATTTATATTTTAGCTAGGAGGCGCAATTAATTTCCCCGAATTCTGCGTAATAAGTAAAACCGCGTCACCTGTGTTATGAATTGATCACTTTAGTTAAAGCCGGAGCTTTTGTCTTGTCAATTTGAAAGAGCACAGAGCAAAGTGGGAGCTCTATAATTACACTCCATCCCTCTGCACATCTCCTCCTATTCATTCCTCCTCTGCACCTTCTCTTCTTCTCTTTGACGGAAATGTTTTCCAACTCCCAAATCTCCGCTCATTATTTCATCTTCTCAAAGGTATGTCTATTTATCAGAAAAATCAAAACCTCGTTATGCCATCCAGACTCCTCTCATTATGCATCATCGCCGAAATCTTAACAGCCCTATAAAATAATTAGAGCAGAAGAGGATTTGAAGAGTCTCTCCCACACGCATTCTCCTTCCAGCAGCCTCTTCAATGAATAGCACAATGCTCATTTCTAGCATGTCAAATATGTTTTATGGAGGAATAAATCAAATAAAGCTTTACATCTGTTGTAGTTATTCAATAAAACGACGTCATTCAAAGTGCTATACCTACATATTCCTTCTTCTCTCTTCAGTTTCCTATTAGGAAGACGGTGGAGACTAACATTTTCATTTGATGAAATCATATCTTGATAGAAATGATCAGTATGTGCCGGAAGAGTCAAAGAACGTTGATTAGCTGATTGCTTGACATGAAGGGTATTCACTATAGGTAGCTACGCCCTTTGAAGAAGGGAGAAAGAGTTGTGTCATAAAAATAGATAGTGCCTACTGGGTGTGCAACGCTGTTTGTAGTGTGGAGAAGTATTTGAGTGACTTGACACAGTGGCATGGCGTGGCCATGAAAGAGCTTTTCATCTTTAAACATTAGTAGTATTTACATTCCCGAAGCCAGTGTCAATATTGCTCGACCTTATTCTAAAGTAGATTTGCCTAGGCCATGCAGGCCTCTACTCCGTCTACCTAATGAATTTACAGAGTGAGTCGTCGGTGGTGGCTGCTGAGTGAGATGCAGATGGGAGTCTTTCTCCAGACTCGTGTATTTTGTCGTAAGAGAACACCAGAGTGCTTTCTCCTCCCCGAATTCAGCACAGAGAGACAGAGAAGAATTTTAGTGTTTGAAATCGGTCCTAAGAGGAAAGTAAATATAATAGTGAAACATCATAACCGTTGGTCATATCAGGTTCATTCTACTTTAAATACATTTTATGAGGATCGGGGACATGGGAAAATATATTTATGAAATAAGGTTTCCTGGGATGATGGACGAGCACTCGTAGGTATAACCCTCCTCACCAGAGAGAAAGGCAGAGAGGGAGGTACAAAATACAATTGGACTCCTCTCCCCGGCCAAACAGATAGAATTTCACTGGTTTTTGTTACAGACACTATTTTTAAATTTTAAACTGCTCATGATTCCATTATTTATTGCCCAATGGATTAAGTGAGCGAGTTTTCATCAGAAAATATGTTTCTGTTCCCGCACTTGCCATTTTCTCTCTCCGTGACTTTCTCCTCTGGCCATTGTACATACATAGCTTAATATGGCCTCTGACTACAGCCTAATAATGTGTAATCCAGTAACGACGACTGTGTCTAGAGTGTAGGGTTCGGGGAAAATAAGGCTCCGACAAATACGTGACTGCGAAATGTCGGAGAGATGCATCCTCAATTCTCGTCCACGTATTTACGACGTTGTCCTCTGCTTTCACCGCATTTCGCCGATGGCTCCGCAAAATATTACATTAAGTACTTAAGTTACGACGCTCTGTTCTCCTAATGTTACATGTCTTGGTCCAGTCAGACAACGAATGAACCTTCTTCGGCATTCCATCTCACTTCTCCCACCAATCACACAACAACTAATCCACTCCTCCCAACTCTCTCACTTAACTTTCTCTTCATGAAATATAGGCACATGCAATTACAAAGCCTTATATACCTTTTCCCTCTTATTCCTATGCAACAAATAATGCAGCGGCATATGTCAGGATGTTTAGTATGCCCGTTCCTACCCGCTCCGGCCTATTACTCACTCCAGCTTCCTCTACATGTCATATATTGTGTATTTACATATTCTAAATCCCTTCTCACCAATAACACACAAAACTGATAAAGTGCAAAGAGTCTAATGATGTCCTTTCCCTCTGTCTGAATGCATAGTGAATGGGGAAGAATGACGTTAGGTCTCATCATTCAACTAAATTGAATTACGATGATCGTCATTCCGAGCAAAAATGAGTATCGAAACAGCAGGAAAGAGTATTACATTTCCCCTCACTCTCTCCCGCTCACAACTTTCCCTCATCCTACATTCTCTCGCCACCAACAAAGTCGTTATCACGTTTATGCTTTACAGATTGTAAATTTTAAATCTATAATGAATTCTGCTCAGCTGTAGCCACGCAGCCAGCCACCTGATAACTAACTGCAACTCTATTGTTAGCCATTTTGCAGGAAGAGGTACACGAGCGTTATTTCCCTAATATTCACATCACTGCCCCAATAACTCATTTCAACTCTCCCACTAATTGTCAACTCCTTTCGCCCAAATGTTCATAAGAGTCAACCAAGAACATTTCGCAGCCACTGTACAAATCTTTAGCCTCTTCTCCTCCATTTTTTCTACTGCGATCCAAAATGAACACAGTAATTGTGTGCTAAAGGGCGGTGTTTGGTGAAAAGCAACTAAAGTGAATTGCTAAGTACCTAGACAGCACGTAATCTATGTTTCTATGGAACGGAGAATATTGTAATACGATACAATAAGAGCTTTATTTTTCATAAGAGACGCTGTGGGAGTCAAAGTGAACATAAAGATGGAAAACATTTTGATAAATTTATAAAAAGCCGACGAGGTAGAAAGGAAACCAACAAATCCTTGTACAAATATTCCGACGTCTATATCTACACTCCTACTCTTCTAACAATAAACTATGGATATATCTAAGTACCTAAGCAATAAAAACAACCGACGATACTCCATTGCCATTCCATTCCTCACATAAAATTGGTAGGCGTACTTTTGGCGACTCTATCAACTACCCACAGAAATGGCTTACAGGAAATTTTTATCCTCAGAAATGGCTTATAGGAAAATTTTATCCGCATAAAAAATCCATTAAAATTCTAACAATTGTCACTTTAAAATGTGCACTATAGGGAAACAAGCTTCAGAGCTTTGTCATATGCATCCACTCAAATATATTTGGTGGGTGAATGAACCGGATATGAGACAAATTCAGTTTAATAAATGGAATCAAAAATTTCTTTCGAATTCCCTCTAATATTTCTGACTGTGAGCATTACAAAACCGCGTTTTTCACACATGTCATAGTACCCCCTAAATTCATATGCAAATTACCTTCAATGTGTATATATATATGCAAATCGTACTTGAAAACAATAGTTACCAGTGGAAAGTATATAGTTAATTAAAAATGCTGTGGATAGTCATTGGATTTTTTTTTGGAATGTTTTTCCATCAATCACTGGAAAATAGAGAATAATTTCGGAAGTTGGTTCTCAAATAAAAGTGAGGACGTATGTAAATGTTGTGCTGACTTTAATGTTTAGGGATGGAATATTTTGAGTTGTAAAGAGAGTTGAGCGTGAGTGGCAGGGATATTTGTGGCTATGGTGGCACTCTTGGGTTGGCATTGCTCTCTGTGATGGCTTCTTCTGGGAGTAAAAGGAAGAAAGTATGATCAAGTCGATGGATTGAGATTTGTTTGTTTCCTTTCGTAGCTTGTGTAAGGCGAAGAGTGTCTGATAGGAGTTGGACTCTTCTCCTGCCTCTATCTCGACTGAAAACTACTGTCGAAAAAGTCGGTTTTTCCCTTTGCAGATGCAAGTGCTGTGTGTGTGTGTGTTTTGTTGGCGTTGCATTATCTCCATCTCACTCCGTTTGCTATTGAAAGAATGTAACAAATAGTCTTGCTTTCTTTTCCCTATATTAGCCTCCTTGCACTGCCTATTTATATTTATACCTAAGTGTGTGCTTTGCAGTGCGAACGTGAGCTCAGTGTGAGCTAAAAGCCATCCAATCCACCCATCCTCCTACCAACGACCAGAAAAGGAGACTAAACGAGACAGTCCTAAATAGAACAAAATTCTACAATTTACTACGAGTGTACATCCAACAGCTTTTGTCCTTCTCTCTTTAGTTTCTGCTTTATCTTCTTTTTTTTCCCCAAATCGCTCCTACCAATCCAATCCGTCCAAACGGAATCTAATGCAATACAAGTAGGTAGGGATCCATCTACGCCCTCCTTTTCTTTGGCTCCATGATGAGCTTTTCTCCAGCCACCATTAACTACACTCCCTCTTTTTGCCCTATTTATATCTATTTATTTCTCCTCTCAACTAATATACCTGCCTACGGCACTCCAACTCACTCTCCACACCATTATCTAAATACTACACATACTTACATATAGCATTTAAAATAGTACACAAGTGTCCCAGCTTTTCCAATTCACTCTGCATTATGCATTATAAGCCTAGAGTGTATATCCCTCGTGATTCCGTAGCCTTTGTCTTCATTCCCCAACCACTTCAATTATTTTTCACTTTTTTACAACTCCTTTACAAATCTCTGGAATTTTCACAAACAACTCAATAAATTCTTTCAAATTGCTTCACAACTCCATGGAAATAAAATACCCATGCAATTCATTACCAAAGCATAAAACTCTTCGTCGTCTTCAACAGAAGCAGTTAGCGTCATTTTCCCCGCTGCAATTTAACACAACCCAAGGTCGCTTTACTTTGAGGATTCAAAGAACAACTAAAAATAGAACTCAAATAAAGTCATAACTTTTTCAATGACTCTTTAGACAAAAAATATGAATCTATATACTTTACAGCGGATCATGGGCTTTCAATCCCAAAATAGTAAAAAAAAAGAAGAAGAAAGGACAGGAATCTTCACATTGGATATTAGTGCTCTAATATTAATTTCCTAATATTGTGACGTCACAGAGCACTAAATCTTGATTAGAAAGTTACTGGATTAGTAAGAAAACGTAAATGCCATGATTAAAATTTAAAATTGACATTAACAGAAATAATTGTTGATCTTTGTAATTCTAATGGCTTTGCTATTTACAGACTATCTCTTTTATATGAATCTAAAGATATTGTACCCATTAAAAACTTTTCCTAATGAAATGAATAATTAAGCCATTGTGTGGCTAACAATCAAAAAGATTATTACGTCACTTTTGAAATGAGATTATTAGAGGAATGGAGAATGAGAGAGAGAGAGAGAGAGCATTAGCAAATATTGTCTTTTACTATTAGTAAATAATTTTGGAACATATAGGGATATATTAGGGGAGGGAACTAGGGCATTGGTAATGGTTTTATGATGTCGATGAAAGATGAAGGGAAGGGTTGCCATTAGTCAGAGGGGAATTAATGGATGCTTTCTGTTTTGGATTGTAACATTTTAACAAGTTTCGGAGGAGGTGATTTAAGAAAGTGATAAAATATATTTGGGTATTATATGGATGGAAAGGCGGCGTGTGTAAAGTGTCGTGGAGTGGCAAAGGAGATAATGCATAGAGTGATAGTCTAATTATGTCATAAATAAGATATTAAGAATGAGCTCTTGACGCAATCCCTCTTTTGCGTTTTCAACTGTTAAGCCAAGTTTGGAATTTAATTGAGTATGGCGTGAGGAAAGTGCTCTATAAATTCTGAAGAATTACGAAGATGTTTGTTTATGATGATTAAGATAATAATGGTAATGAAGATAGGGAGCTGATAATATCCCTCTTGCATATTTACAGCTTTCCTTTGTTTCTGGCCTCGATTAAATGGTGCATCCAGTTGTAGCTACATTTATTATTGGTTGAAGTTTATGTGTCTTAGTTTGCATCTCCGTGCTCCTCAGTTGACTCTTGACGATGATTTTTCTCTTTGTTTCATGTAACGAGTTTGGCAGTTTTATTAGTATGAGGAGTTGTGGAAGAGAAAGCAATAAGGCATAGTGTATGTACAGTAATAATAAAGACAAACAACGAGTTTCTGCCTCTGTATCTTTCTTTCAGCGTGAAACTCTGAAAGTTAGTCGGCGTGTAATAGAGTTTCGGCTCTATAGCTCCAGAATTAGTAAGCAGTGTGATGAAGATGATGGCTCTGCTCTCTTTCTCTCTCTCTCTCTCTCTCTCTCCCTTTCCTATTCTCTCGTAGCAAAGAAATGCAAAGAGAAAGTCAAAGACTATTGCGACTATTCAACAACAGGCACAACTGAGTGAAAATGAGGCGAGGGAAGGGAAGCTCTGCTCACTCACTCCCTTTCTCTCTTTCTCCATATACAGAGATGCATCTTATAACTTTCTCCGTAACAGCCGCACTACTTACTCCCAGACTACACAGAGACTTTATTGGACTGCAACTAGAAAGTAGAAGTGTCTAACTCTAATGTCTACATCCCAAAGTCTCAATATAAGCCGCGGCCTATACTTACATCTATTTAGAATTTTTTTCCTTGAACCAAGTTTCTATTTATAGAGACGTGACTGGTAAAAAGAGAGCGGGGCGGGTTATATTCGAAGGAGATGCTACTTATTTAGCTTTTATGCATTGGAATAAGAAGTTGTGAAGAAAGAGGGGACGCGAAGTAGGAGTTATTTGCTGGTAGGCCACGAGGATCAGAAGAACTAGTCCGAAGAGAACAATAGGCTGGTATTGGCGGCAGGGCCGGAGCTGTTTGCTTGGCTGCTCAACGCTGCACCGAGTTAGTGGCAGAATTGTGGATTTAGAATCATCTTTGCTTACTTTAGCAACCCTTCCAATAATAATACGCCTTCTTTAACATCTTCCTTCACTCCCGTCCGTTTTGGACTCTTTCCCATCATTTTCTTCAGTTATGATCTTCTCCCAACTCACTGTCCATGAATCCCGTTTCCCTTTCTCCGAAATTCTCTGTCCAACACCACAACAACCTTCAGTGCCGAGCTGAATGAAAGCCGCTGAGATGAGGGCCGTGCAAGATGTCTTCCATTTATCTGTCGCTGCAACGCAACGGTACACCGAAGGGTAACACTAATAACTTCTCATCTTCAACGAACTACACATGCAGACAAGACAGAAAACTTGGACGAACATTTCCCATCCTGTCTCCTCCGAGTTAAAACTGCAGCGAAACAGTCGATCCTGCCCAGAAAAGGTCAAAGAGCCAAAGTAACGCCGTACCTGACTCAAATGCAACCGACAGATATTCAACTCATATCCGCTTCACCTACTTCCACTCCAGCTCCCGAGCTATTTCTGTCCCTCTTCAATCCACTTCCACACCACCGCCAATCACTACATTTCGCCCCAACAATATCCCTTTCCTAATTATTCTACCATTCCATTCACTCTCAAATCCTGCTCTATTTATATCTTTCGAATATTAACAACTCCCATCTAAATCCATATCTAGCTCCTTTCTGCAGTCCCATCAAACTCACAGATTTAGCAATACTCGAAATAGAACCATTCATCCATATTATTTCAAATAAAAAACTTTTTATCCCCTCTTTCATCTTTTATGATTCCAAGAATAAAATAAAATAATCACATTTTTAATGGATTCCCACGCTACCGGTGATATCTCAACTGGAACATTTCCTAGCAATATCTATATACATAGAATAGTACCAACTCAAAACATTATAGTTAATTATAGTACCTATAGGACGTGCTAAGTATATGGAAATAGATACATGTTAAAGTTTGCAATTTTCTAGGAAGAGGAAATGGGAAAACTACTTACCTTAAAGAGGGATTGCAACTTTACAAAATCCTGATTGAAGCAAAACGGCTTAGAGTAGAGCAATGAGATCCAACCCATATCTTTTGAGAGCATCTTAACCAACATTTACAAACTTATAACTCCATTTATAGAAAAAAATTGAGGCTTGTGGAGTGGGGATAATGCATTGGAAAATCTATTTTAAAATTTTCGACTCACTTAGAAGAAAATAGTTGTGACCCTCAGCTCAAGGTGCCCTCGAATATTTCTCTACTTTTTTGATATTTTTTGCTACTCTCTACGTTTTTCAAAATGTCGGAATCAGGATTTTGCACTTGTAAAACCTGCGACGACAGTAGCGGAAAGTAAAATGGAACGTGCATGGACAGTGGCTATACGCTGTTCACTTCCACTCTCCATTTATATGTTGTAAAATAGGCCTACGTTATTTGTACTCACACCAATATTTTTAATCTTCGACGCACAAATTAAGCTACCATCTCAAAATCCTCAGTTCTCAGTAATTATACGTTCACTGACTTTTATTTGCATAATACAGAAGACAGATATTAACAGTAGTCACAGATGAAGATGCATTTAAGTGTTAACAGGTTCCACATTAGAATTTGTAGGCCCTTAGCATACAATTATTAATTACCGACAAAATTTTTAATTCGGGTACTGCACATTTCTGTTTACGATAGTTTTGAATGCTGAATATTTATAATTTTTATATTAAAATTGTTTTTTTTTACATCTCGGTGCATACTTTGACGCTTAAGCTATTAACCTACTTTTAATAATGATGATGCCCTCCGTAAAGTAAAAAGTTGAGTGGAACCGTAACCTTCTAAGAGGACTTCAATTCATGCATCCAGCTTGCCTTGAGTAAGCCTTGCCTTTGTTTCCATAAGGTGGAAATGGAATAAATGCCAGAAGTGTGTGTAGAGTAGAAGCAAAATGACACAACAGATTTTATTACAGACAAACGACGGAGATACACGCTGCTCATCGTTTTTCCTTCTGATATATACGCGAGAAAGACACTTGAGCACGTTCATTGCACAAATTCTGCTAGGCTACAGCAGTGCTAACATACAAATCCCAAATGGCACTAAAGTTTAGTCATCAAAGCATACGCTAGCCATACAGGAATAATAATATGAGTAACAAATCACCTACGTATGCTTCTACACCAAATGTCCATGTACATTAGTAGAATCAGGTTTTAGCGGCGACAAAATACTTGCCCCTTGCATGACGTGCCAACTATTTTCCAACTTTCATCCAATTTTAAATCTCCTATTTTTCACTAAATATTTTATTTTCTATTATTGTAGTAGAAAGCCCTAAACTATAAAACACATAATATTAATCATGGCTTAGGAAATGTTGAAGTTATATTTTAAGAGTATGAATATTAAAAGACAAGACCTATATTTTAATTCATATTTGACCTATAGAACATATTATAGTATACCTACGATAGATATCTATACTTTACCGTTTACAGCCGAGTTATAGTTTTAATGAACCCGCCCTTACTTAAATATCCAGGAAAAAATGCACTTCCATTCGAAATAATTACGTTTGTGGTTATTCAAATAACATCACCAAAACAAAACGCTATTGTTGAGGAGAAGCAATAGAAATGTCTAAAATGACAGAAATGAAAGGGTGTGTGCAATGAAAGGGAATCGTAGTGGTAATTAATTTTTTCCTAATGGAACCAAACCAGTAGTGAATGAGTAGACAAAGCATGGATTAGACCAAAAAAGAAAGATTTATTTGCATAAAAACGGAGTCATAATGAGTGACGTTGGGGTAGAATGTAATAATTTTGAAGTGTTCGACCGCTAAAACTTGGATTTAAGTGTCGCTTTAGAGAAAATGGTTTGAAAATGATAGTTTTAATTTAAATCTGAGTGATTGTGTGAGTGTGGTAATTACGAGGAGTAGAAAGAGTTCCGTATATTTTCTAATTTTTATATTGCTGTGTAGAAATAATGGTTGGGAAATGGAGGGGAAGGAATAGTGAAGAGGAGAAAGGAGCGAGGAAAGAGACAGATGACGAAATTCGTTAGTCGAAAGAGGAACGTAATGTAAGCTAGTAGAAAATAGAGATGAGTTTGTTTGTGAGTCTAGAGAGAGAGAGAAAGAAAAGGGCTCTAAAAAGCGTTGATTTGAGTAGGAAGAAAGAAAAAGCGTCGGAGGACTGGGAAGATGTGTCGGAGAGGTATGTGTAGATACATTAGGTGGTGACATGTGATATATTGGGGAAAGAAGTGAGTAGCATCTCCGGTGTGACACTGACTATAGCGGAATCCGCTCCTGACGACTCTTCCTCCGCCTGTGCTGTGGGCCCGACATATTTTTGTCAGTTTGCTCCTCTGGCTATTGTTGTCAGTTGGTGGAGGAGCCCGTGTCGCTCACATTATTCCGTCTGGTGCGTTTTGACGGCGGTGAGCTCGAGCTTCCTCCAGAAGATCTGGGCACTGGAGGTCCGTAAGGGTGAGTCGAGTCTCCCAACGTTCCGCGGAACACAGACGTTGTCGGACTGAACACTCGCATCTCCACGTTCTGCAATTCCAGAAATAAAATATAGCACTCACTCACGCCAGACACAAAGGACTCAAATATTTATGCTACCTAGCTACACTCTTAGCCACCTACATCCCTACTCCCTCATAAATTATTCTAATGTCTACATTATCTTTAAGAAAAACAGGAAATGGATAAAATGCTCATATAAATAGATAAAGACTCCTCCACCCTTAAAGAAAACCCAATTCTCATTTCCTGCACTTCAAGAAACGAGACATGACACTGTTTCCTACACAGCATTCCCTATGCCCCTCCATATTCAATCCTTCATTTATTGTAGCAATTCTAATACTATAAATTCTTACTAGCAAA
>JAAAYG020080562.1:15447-33552 GCA_009936455.2 Tomocerus minor | reverse complement strand
TTGTAATGTTGCTTAGGTAAGTTCCGAGCAATTTTCCTAGTAAATCAAAAATAAATAAGTCAAATAATAAAGCCAATAAACCATGCATTTTTTTGACAATTTTTTTATTCCCCTTAAAATGAAATGTCTTACCGCCAAAGCAAACATCAGAAATTGTTATACCATACTATTTTTATGATTGGTGAATGTCTTGCATGTGGTGCAACTGTATTGTATATCTTACATGTTTGCACATATTATTTACGTTAGCCAATAATTAGTATATGTTAAGTAAGCAAAATGTAAAATTTATTTTTGTGATTTTTTAAACGAGTTGAGTTTATCTGATTTCTATTTTTTTGAAAACCATTTGGTTTGAGCCTTGCAAGCACACCAAAAATTGTGAAGAATTGTCTAAATCGCTTCTACAGTTTTATACATATAAAACCAGCGAACATAATCCTCGTCGAAAGAAACTACTTAAAAAAGCAATATCGCCCAAGTCTCGTATTCTACGTGGTTAAGTGCCTCCGATAGTTTAGTACGGCACTAATAAAACAGAAAAGGTTATAAGAACCATTGCATTAGCTTTGTATGCCTAAGAATGTAATGAACATAAATGCGAATGGTATTGTTGAATGTTTGTTTAATGCCTTTGAGATTAGCGTAAGGAAGCTCATTGTAGTCCATGAGAAGCTAAAAATGTAGATAAAGTCTATAATAAGAGTCGTTCTAACTTCCACTGAATTCAGGCAGAAATCGTAAAATTTTTCTGCGGACCTGTAAAAGTGAGGCAATGCAGAGTCGTATGATGTATTTCAGGCTTTTGTAAATAGCTATGGTTATGTATCACGGGTTGCATTCCTTGCACTATAAAAAGTTATTCCCTTTACTTTCTCTTGTCAAGTCTTAAAACACTCCATATCAATATAACAGGAGCTTACGCCACGTTACACTCTTACACTTCCCACTTTCCCACCCACTACCTATTGGCTAAGCCCGTTAAGCTTTCAGCTTTGTTTTTTTTTCAAACTAAATACATGGCATGAGAATCTATCCTTCCTATTCTGTGTTTCTCCAAACATCCTTTCCTATTGGCAAAAACTTTTATTCGGGATTTTGGGAAGGGACTTTCCATGTAGTAAAACATCTTATTTTAAATTTTTCATCTTATTCTGGAGGAAATACATTTTGTATTGTAGTATGTGACTTTCGTATCAAATCAATTCAATGAGGACACTTTATATCTGCATTTAGGCAAGCTTTACTTGCCATTGTATGTGAAGCATTTTTTTGGCTTTCAGTAGCAAAATAAACAGAGCTCTATGATTTTTCACCCTGCACTTCATACACGAACAAATACAATATGATATATTTTTGACAGATTTATTGTACTCTGACATTTTATACTGAGATTTATTATCATAAAACGATTTATTATTAATCAGCATGAAAGTATGAAAATAGTAAAGCAAGACAATCATATTTTATTTGATGGATTGAAATGATATTGGAGTTAGGATTTGCAGGATCACTAAAACCACTTATGACAATTGATTTTGAACTGCAAAAAATGTAGAAGCGAATGATAAATACTTCAAATAGACACCCACCGTTATATTCCCATTGACTTTTATTATCCTGATTCAATTTTCTATTGGATTCATGATTCATGAATTCATGACACAATTCTTGCTATTACTACAAGCACACATGCTACATTGCATTGGTAATAAAATGAATGTTCTGAATTCTGAATACATAAGATCTAAGAGCGTGTCTTGATTTTGCCAGATTTGACCATTCACCTAGAAAATGCTTGATAGACCAAATGCTGCATTTTTAGTCTCAAAGACTCCATTTTATTACTACTATTATTGGCTCAGGATGACTGGATAAGATAGGAAGATATTTCAGCTATACTTAAATTTTACAATATCATGTTGCGATTGCGATGTGCAAGAATGCAGCAAAAGTGTAGGAAAAGCACATAAAACACGCTACAATGCACATATTACGTAATGCATCCCGATTCCTATACATACATATATACGTTACCAAAGTTTTCTGATCGATCCCACCTAAATCTCAAATTGTTGTAGAAGGACTAAGAACAGAAACCAAAGTGTTAAAACTATGCCGCTTCAGTGATCCCCTTTCCCTGAAAACTAGCCAGGTTCACATAATATATGTAGTGCCCCCAAAATGATTCAAAACTAGAAAATACAGAACATGCATTCATTCGAAAGTATTCCATTGCATTCGGTCATTCAGCATAATCTCTTACTGCAATCCGGACGAAAAACTACAGTGCAGTACTAGCACTTTTATTGAGCTCGAGCCGGTTTTCTTAAGGTTTCCGAGTCGGGAATCTCACTGGAGGCTTCACAGATGAAATAGTATGTATTTATTGAAAAAACAATTTTTAATATTTGCAGCATTTGGATCTCTAGTAATGAAAATCGCTGGAATACATAATTACAAAATGTATTTTTTTTTAAATTTATTGACTACTAAATAAATTTAAAAAAAAGACATTCGCAAGAGCTATGGCTTTAAAAATTAAGAGATGCCATGCAAATATAACAGCAACGCCATATTTAATAAATATATATAGATTTTGGGTTATTGTCAAAATTATTATGGATGCTATCAGAGTGAGTTGAGCGAGCCAGTCAAAAGTCCAAGACTTTTGATATTTTGGGTTGATTTGGATTTAGGTAACTCATTTTTGTTTTGCTATCTGCAGCACCTGTAGGCTAGCAAAGAACCTTGGTGTAAGTGAATATCGACGAGGAGATGGTCGATGTCTGCGGGAGAAGTGTTTTCGCTGCGCTGGATGGAATCCACTGCTCTTATTGTTGGTGAGCTCTTTGTATTAGAGTTTTAGTTCAGCAGCTTTCTTTTCGTTCCTTCTACCTACTTTCCTTATAATACTGGAAATGTTGACTTGTACCAATAGCAGTTCACATGCACACATGCATGCCTTGCATCGCATACTGCATCTGTTCTGTATAGGGAGCTTTAGTTACTTTTGATACGTATTTTGGGCTGTGAGCAGAAGTAGGTAGGTACTTTTTGTTTTGCGCGATTCAGCCCACAATCAGTCGGCTGGTGTTCAGTGCGGAAGTCCACTTGCTTGCGCTGCAGATCGGAGAAAACTGAAGAAATCAGTTACTCATGACCTAGTTCACTTTCAGTTACTTGTTGTGGGTGGGTTCTTTCATTTGCCTTTCTTCATTCTTTTCATTTATCTTGTTACTAAAAGGCGAATTCAAAATTTCATTCATCAAGGCGCAAGTGATAAAGGTAAGAAAGTGATAAGAAACGCAGAATCTTTTGCGAGTTTGCTTTGTATTGATATTGACAAATGCCATTGAACATGTATTGCTAATATTATTATTGTGATTGAATCAGCTGTTTGTCAAATTCCTATCCAAATAAAGTAATGAATGTTGATTGTAACCAATAAGGAATAATACATGACATACATATTTAGAAATTGTTCTCATAGCTAGCAGATATTATATTATTCACTTTTTAATTTTAATTTGTCCCAAAGAACGAAATTTAAAATTTACTCTGAAACCAAAAGTTAATCAAACAATAACGACAAATATTATTCTTTTGTTTGCTTCTTAGGATTTTGTCAATTGTCAACAAGGAGAGTAAAATTGCAATTAAAATCTTTTCCGAACTGTCAAAATCCGGTGCAACAATTCAATACGGCGCTGCCAACTCCATTGCATTTAACTCAGTATTTGTTAAATTGGGCATTCAGCATTGGGTAAGCAAAATTTCTTTCGTCAAAATAATTACTACAGATGCGCTGTGAGGAAATTAATAGCTATTGACGATGATTTGTTATGCCGAAGGGGTACTTTATGAATATATTGTGAATATTTTGTGATTATTTTTTTCCAGATATATACGTAAGGAAGAGGGGGAATTAATGGTTGAAGATTCGCAGTTTTTAATTTAACGTCGCCCATACTGAGATACTACTTAGGTCTGTATCATTGTATTTTTTAAATTGAGGTCAGATATAATTTAATTGGGCGAATAAAGATGATGCAGGTGACTCTAATCAACTACGTGAAGGGGCAGACGATAAATCACAGTAAAATAATTTTATTAAAAGGCTATTTAGAATGCATAGAGGGAGAGAAATGCACAAAGCCGTTGCTAATAAAGAGTGACGTAAAGGTGACATTGAGGAACTGCAGCAGTAGGAACGAAGTCCTTCAAATCAAATCCTTCAAGAACAGGTTTATTATCCTGATAAATTTAGAGCCTGGTCAAAACTTCATCACATTTAGATACAAAACGACTAATGATATAATTAGCGAATTCCCTTTAAAGTATGAACCTACAAAGTCTCGGGTTGCGTTGGAAGACAAGAACTCGAATATAAATTTTATTAAGAGTTTGTATGTGGTTTGCTCTGACAGAGCCAAGACTGATCTCAAAGCTCAACAAGACGATGGTGAAATCGCAAAGATATTAAGAAAAATAAATTTAGGGATGCAACTCGTACAGTGCTTACTAGCTGAGAAATTATTTGATTCGGGCTTCTACGACAGACGCTCATTTAGTTTTGTTGACTGTGAGCTTTTCGAGACAGAGCTAGGATCTCAGGAAATCCTTAACTACGATACGAAACATTTGTGGGAATATTTAGCTAAGGAGATTAGGCGGCGGGAAGGTGTGTGGGATGTCCGATGCAAATATGTCGCATTTGTGGCCATGCCCTGGCAGGCGCATCAGAGTTTGGAGGTAGAGGCCCAAGGGGCAGTCCACGATGCTTATTTATCATCCGCTGCTTTGGGAGGAGGCGGCTTAGCTCTCCTCGGCTCCCAATTTCTCCAGGTGTGGCCGCAGTTCTCAGAAGAAATATTTGCTAAAGTTAGTGACACCAGTTCACTGTCGGACTCTTTGGTACACTTAAACTCCTTTGGAAGGTAGGGCTCTTTACATTTCAGCCTTTGCTAGCATAGACACATTTTGACTCATACTCATCATGCTGGACTCTAAACGAATTCTTGACTTGTACAGGACTATAGGGACTGTGTACGGAGCCTCTTTGGGGGGACTAGCCCATGAAATGGGACATATTTTTGACCTGGGTCACACTGAACGAGGACTAATGGGCAACCAGTACCATCGCATTGATTTGTCCCTGTCCCCAGTCCTGTCCTACCCTCCCAAGTCATTCCTGCTCTCGGCCACCACTGACCAGGCTCAGGTTCATTTGTGTCCAAAAGTAGGACTCCCAAATGGCCAAATTCTTGAAGACTGTGTCTCTCTCAGTTTCTCCTGTGCCACTATTCTATTTTACCATAGGTTATAGGTCGCTTTTACTCAATATTTATATTTATTGTAGGTCAAGTAGATTAACACCGAATAGAAAAACATTAACACACAAATATTCTTCGATGATTTCTGTTCGTTTTGTTAATTGTCATGTTGTTGGGGGTTTTTCAGGTGGTTCCGACAAGATTTACAACATATAGACACGGAGGAACCAGGCCCAGTGATCATTAAGTAAGATCAATAAATTGTGCCTTAATATTGTACTTTGTTTGAAATTAAACTTTTTAAATTAGGGACAAGATCGTATCGAGAGCTCCGTTGACAGCTGTTGAAGTTAGAGATTTAGATCAAGGACGCATCCTGAAATGCTGGACTTTGGAAACAGTAGCTCATCAGCAACCAGATAAAACTCCGAAGCCTACATTCGAGTTTCCGTTGAGTAAAAGTTACATTCCACTTCCAAACCCATCAACAACTAACCCGTGTATGCTCAAGGAGTGCGCCGTATCTGCGGATGTTGTAGCTCAAGACTCTAACGGCAGGATCTTTAAAGCCACTGTTGATCGAGATACTCTTCCAGAAAGATTCACAATGATACGACGTCGTTGTGTCTAACTTTTCAAAATATTCAACTCAACACCCAATTACCACTGTAATTGTAAATGTATCGTAGATTATAAATACCAAATTAAATGTTCGGGTAGACAATATTATAGCATTACAGTTGATTCTTGTAGTGTAACTATAATAATTACTGTGATACACTGTTGTTAGACTGCACAAAAAACGTAGCCCTAAGTCAGTGCTTTAACTAAAGGCGTAAAACTACTCTGTATTACCAAATAGCTCATAGCATTAGTATTAGCAGTAAAAAAAACTCTCAGTCTAAAAAATCTCTCAGTCTATACTGTCATAATCATACTGTTGGTCATACCATTATTAAATTGTTAAAGCAATGTTAATTAATGCAAGAATGTTTCTCAAAGTCACACACTCCTGATTCAATACAGACGGACTCATCACAAGTGCAATGTAAATGTAATTAACCGTATCGAACGTTAATATTGATTAAAAAAGTAAGACAGTATACTATTGACTTTTGTAAACAGATAATCTCTATACTTGTTGATTGTATTGAATTTTAAGTGAGTTACTACTTGCAGTAGTACTTATTGTTACTAGATTATATGAATGTTTGTGTCTATTTTATAATATTTGATTTGTCTAACTCATGTCCAAATAGCTCAATCAAAAATTGTTTGTAGGGCTTAACTTAAATTCTGTCCATAGTCCATCCCATAGTATTATACCAGCATTACATATTTATAAAACACTTAAAATTAAAGTCAGTAATATTAAGCTTGTTTTTCCTCCTCTGCATATTGCAATAATATTATCGTGTCCATTAGTTAAGTTGATTATGCCAACCACTTGTTACAAGTATTGCAATTACTAAATTCTTAAACAGTAACATCTGTATTTAGAATTAATTGCCAGCAAGCCAAACAGTGCATTCCGTTCTATTTATATTAAAATGCTTGAATCTAGCTCCGATTAGAATCATCAACAAATTTATAATGGGATTGTAAATAGAAGAAGAACAGTAGTTGTAGAGATGAATATGAACTATTCTGCTAGTCAGCAACTTTAATTAATTGAACTTTGTCCTAGATATGAATTGGCTCAGCCAGTCAGGTGATTGATACCTCTCAACCAAAAAGTATATGATATTAAATTATAAGAAAGTACTATTAGTGATATTACTGTCATTGCATTCCGGTCACTCCCCAATAGTATAAGCAATTTATTCTTTATCGTACATATATCTACAAGTGTATACACCTACTGCATACGGAATTGAACTATAGCGAGAGTTTACTTTTAGTGTGTTAAGCTGATAAGAATGATAATGGATGATAAGGAATAATGATAACAGACAACTGAGAGTCTAATTTACGAAAGAAATAGAGCTGTTGAATTGCTTTCACTGTTAATTGTCAATGCAAGTGAACTGTTGTGATAGAATATGTGAAATCCAAACATATTCGTAAATTATAGAGTTAAAATATCCATTTCGTTGACAATCCTGTATTTATATGTATTGGTAAGTTATTATATACCTACTGTTAATTAAGTTTCCAGATATTTTCATTTCTATTGTACCCAATTTGCAATTGTTAAAAGATCCATTCGTCACAAATGGCACACATTTAAGTCTATTTCCCCACTGTTCACTCATTTACTGTATTTGTACCGTATTAAACATTGTAGTGGGTACTTTAGGCTCGATATTCTATCGCCTAGGACGCTATCAGAAGAGCTGCAAAACTTAAGGTAGAATTCTGGATAAATGTTAGTTCGCTCTTACAAATGTTCATCAACCTCACCATATTTAAATTTCAATGCTAACAATCAATATATCTAATAGGCAAGTAGTTTTACTTAAGTTTGCTTTTTCAATAGAAATGAACTTTTCCACATCCTTGAGGGAAAATGTACAATGGCCCGAATTATCTTCAGAGGGCAAGGTTTTGACAAAACAATTTTTGGATGCGGCAAACACAATTGTCCTATTTTTTGGTACGTTTAAAAACTCGTTCCTATTACCTTAGTAGAAAGTTTTTAAAGCTAAAATAGCGTATCAATGGCATTTTTATTATTTTTAGATTGCCTTGGAATACTGTACAAGCCTGTGAAGAGTGATGTGGAAGGCAACATTGCGGTAGATAATTCATATATAAAAAATTATTGAGCTTGATTAGAAAATCACATGGAGGTCATGACGCCTAATATTTCCTATTTTAGAAATTGAACAAGCAGTATGCCATAGACCCAACAAAATACAATTATATCCACGATATGATCCTGGAAGAAAAGGAGAATGGACAAAACTTTGCAACCGAAGCACTACTTTGGCTCAAAAGGTAACTGGCTCGTTAGTAACATCGTAAATATTACGACAAACATTAAATAAAAAGATTGCATTCCATGAATATTTGAAATTTTTGCAGAGGACTACATTTCATCTATCTGTTTCTCAAGAGCTTAGTAGATGATTATGAAAATCAGGTAACAAATGAAAGCCTTCTCCCGAATTGCCATAATGCATACCACAACTCTCTTAAACCACACCATAACTTAGCTTTGCGGTCATTGTACAAGGTTCGTACTGTAAACACAATTTACTACTTCCGTCATTAATAAGAAATAGTTAAACAAATGAAATAGTAAAAAACAATAAAGTGATACATGTGCAAATAACTAAATACCGGATGTTATTTATTAATTACAGATACTAAGCCAAGCCAGTCCAAAACGTTCAGTCCTGCTACAATCTATGTCAAATGGGGAAGTGAGCAATGATGAGCTCATGAAGCAATTGAAAGTATTTGAAGAGGGGCTGGGAATAAACCTACAGTCTATATTTGATCTCTATGTTTCAAATGATCTAGATAACTGTCAGAAGTTGTAGTGCTATTAATAATAAATCTCTACCTGTCTCATAAATAAACAGCGATTGAAATGCAATAAAAAATTAATTGCAACACTGCAAGCCATTGACAACAATCATTGTTTTCTAGCTACGCAATCTTAAAATATTTTAAGTACCTATATAAAACTAACAAAGCTACTAAGTTGATTGCGTATTATTATGGGCAAACAGTGTATGTCTATTCCCACCATTTACTGATTTCTCCCATCCTCCCGGGAGAAAGTGCCAATATATTATTAGACGTATTAAATCACCTATGAATAATTATAGTAATGCATAAAAGAAATTCATTTCATTCAATTCAAAATAGAATTATTTTAACCCTCCTTATTTGTTTTTTCAAAATGCATACTTCTACTTTTTCTAGTCCTACTTATAGTCCTTCCACGTATTAATACTTGCAAGACACTATAATAATCCACGTTACATTGGGACACTCTGTCAGACACTCGACTATTCAACAAATATAGTTATCAGTCAATGCATTAGAACACAGCACAATGTCCCCTCAACTGCTGCCACACCCTGTACATAGGGAGAAAAGTTCTAATTCCTGTAAGGTATCCTGTTAATTTGTCTGAAAATACTTTGTGAACCACGTATTGTTTGTTTCTTACCTCAATGGCTATTGGTGATGTGTATAATGTATTAAATTGTAAATTAAATAATTCATCACTCTATTATTACAATGCATGAATTTATTAAGAAGCATTTTTGATACTCTAATGATACAAGTTGCGAAATTAGAACATGAGAAAGGTATGTATCACCGTGGCACATATGAAACTTCGTGAAAAGTAAATATAAACCGGAAGACTTAAATTTATTTTATAAATTCAAAGATATTGAACAGGAAAAAGATAATCAGGGACCTTTTAATAAACAGGGAAAGCAATCTGTTTCTTAGTTCTACACTACCAGGGAACAAAAAAGTAGTTTTTATCAATTTTGATTATTTGCTTTTTTGTAAAAAAAATTAAGCAGAAAATTCTAAAAAAGCAACCTTTTTGTTTTTTTGTACTGTTATAAGCATGCAGCTATTAAACCAGCCATTTTCACTGTTTCGTTTATAGATATATAGCAAAACGTCATTGCTTTTTTAAAAAAAGGTTGTTAATTTTATAATGGTTGCTATTACATTTTTTTTCAAAAAAGCAATTGCTTTTCTGTTCCCTGTACACTACCTACAGAATACGGAAATAATTCATAATATCTACGATTTACATGTTTAAAATTCTAATCAATTATCAAAATCTTATTTTCTGGAATGTAATTTCAGCCACATTCCGTCTATTGGCTTCAATGACCCCGTCTTAGCATAGTCCATTGGAATGGTTGTCTTCGTGCATGGTTCAATGTCAAAGTCCAAAACCAAGTTTGCAATTGCAGTTTTTGTTTCCGTTAAAGCAAATCTGTTAGCTGCAATTCAGAGAATTGATTATTTATAGCATTACAATGTGGCGATAAATTATTTCATTTTTTCTCTCCACACACATTTTATATATTAAATAAGAAATGGCAGCAACATACGTCTAGATAATATAAAAACTATATTTACGTACCAATGCAATTCCTCGGGCCATGTCCAAAAGGCATGAAGGCATAAGGATGTCTTTTGGCTTTGCCATTTGGGGAGAATCTTTCTGGATCGAATACTTCTGGATCTGGGAAATGTTTAGGATCATGATGAATTTGAAAAGTCGGAATAGCGACGAGAGAATCTTTTGGTAAAACAGTATCCGAATCCGGTAATTTGTACTCTTTCGTGCATCGTCTTTCCGTCCTTACTGCGGGTGGATACATTCTCAGTGTTTCTGATATTTTATACCAAATAAAATTAGCATCGTGGAAAAATGCGTTAATTAGGCATAATAATTGAAAATAATTGTAGTGTAACGTGCAACTAATCAATAAAATATTTTTGTAGTCATAAAACAAATATACAAATTGTGTGGAAATGAAAATAATTCCTTAGATTTACCATTGATAACTTTATCGAGATATTCCAGTTTGTTGATCATGTCATAAGCAAGTTCGCCCCCGTTACTTTCTGCTGCTTCTTCCAACTCCTCTCGTAAACGGTCTTGAACTACAGGATTTAAGGCTAGAGCATAAGCAGCAAATACCAATGCAGATTGTGTGGTGTCAAATCCTCCAAAAATGAATAGAATACAATTGGCTATGATGACGTCATCATCAATTTCGACTTTTCTCTTTTTATCTTGCACTAATTGAGCATCTTTCTCGTAAGCATCCATCTCGTCAGCTTCCTTATCAATTTGAAGACGTCCGTTTTTCGTTTCAATCATCAGTTGAAGAAAATCATCTCGTTTACCACCTTCCTTTTCTCTGTACTTAATTGAATCTGAGAGGAGTTTCGTAAAATAAGCATCCGCTTCACGTTCAATCACTGTGAATTGGAGGATTTTAGCAGCAGCCGGGGCAACCATCGAAACAAAAAATTTCAGCATCAGGAGTGGAGTGAATTTTGTTTGAAGTTTCTTGGCCATTTTGGCTACAATTGAATCTGGGTCCTGGAAAATTCCACTTTCAATACCAAAAGCAGCCGAAGAAATGACGTCCATTGCATATTTCCCCAAAACATCTTCTAAATTTACAATTCCATCATTTTTCGCTGTGGCTTCTTTTAAGTGTGTCTGAAGCCTTTTAGAACATTCTTGTAAGATTGGAAACATTCTTCGTATTTTTCCGGTGCTAAAAGTGGGACTCATGTTTGATCTCAAATCCTTCCAATCTTGATCCATTTTATTGAAAAGCATATGATTCCAATGGTTGTCTGTTGAATTGAAGTTTCTTCTGTTTACGAAATGGTCAAAATCTTTCACGTACACCTGTTTGGCGATATCCAGATCTTTAACTAACAAAATAGGATTGCCCAATTCAAAGTAGCCTCCGTAGGGTACACTGTCCAGTTGTCGGTACATCATTTCGTCCAACTGAAGAAATGTAGAATTTTTCACAAGAACTCGAGTAAAGAAATTATCCAGCTTAAGATCTTTTACTCCTTGTTTTCGCCAAAGATTTCTATTTTTCGTTATAAATTTGTACACTTGGTGTAATATCAGAGCCACAAGTGATCCCCAAATCAGAAATGACGTGAGGAAATCCATGATTAGTAATGATTACTCACGACGGAGACACTTCAACGCTATTAAAAATATTTTAAAGAAAATGTTAGAAATGTTTTTGATGAATATTGTTGGTGTATCCTCTCTTAGGCATTTATTAATCGATACGGAATTTTAAACCAGCTATTTTATTCTGATTTTCGATTAAAATGAGCAGAGACCAAAGTGTAACTTAGAGTGGCAGAAGTGCTATTATTATTATTCAGTATTCTGTACTTAGTTTAATGCACCGTAGTCTGTGTGAGAGATGATCTTATCATTATTAGATCCTGTTCAACACATAATTTATTTAACACGCGTATATGTATGGCGTACTTTAATTGTCGGCTTCTCTTTATGTTATGATCATCAAAACTGTGTACACAAGCAGGATGAAAACGAATCATTCTGTTGCCTTCAACAATTATTAGTAGCTGTCCTCGCTGTGTACATTTTGGCCGAAGTAATAAGCGTTTTATCTACTATATATGAATGCACTCGAGCCTGAAGGATTCCTTGTCTAACTATGTTAATGATTATTCGTGCCATATCGTATATGAGATTTGAATGCAAAATAGAGATATAATTATCTGTATGACCAAATCATTATCACCTTCAGGCGAGAATTGACTTTGAAAATTGTCATGAGGCATTCATGTCAGATTCAAACTGGTTTTTTTTGAAGAAATAGACTAAACGCATAAAATAAAAAAAATAGCAGCTTGCTATTTTTTGCTATTTGCAACTAAATAGGAAAATAGGTACTACTATGTCTCATAGCAGCAAACTGATACTCTTCAATGCCTTAATAATATTACTGGCTATTAAATACTCGTATATGAAAGATGTACTAGTAGATGAAAACTTTTGACTGAGTGGCTACTTGTATAGGTATTTATGTTAACAAGCAAGTGACCTAATAATTTAATATCTTCATCGTTGATATTGTCTGCATATAATTCATACCACTATTACTGTCTGTAATAGCACTTATTGGCGTGTACAATTACCTCTGTTAGTTACAATGCCCATTTGTCAAATTCAAGGTTGGACGTTTTTCAAGTATGGCCTTCACTCTCGCCAACTTAAAGCCATAACGCCTCAAAAAAAACTGAATGAAGATTCAGCGAAATATAAATCTCTACATTATGTTAGGCCGAATTTATTTATAGATATTTATTTTGTAATTATTCTGAGAGCTTGAGAAACAATATTTTGTTCTAGGGTTGGCTACATAGGATTCAAAAATTTAATTACCTAATCCGTCGTGTCCGTGTCTTGAGATTCTTGTTTGCTTCTGGAGGAAAGAAAGGACTTCTGTGTTGTCCAACCAAATGAATATTTTACAATTCTAGTCGTTCTTATGTCCTTATATATTTGCTTAAAACTTTCTGTACCTACACCCAGAGGCGGTTTTATCCTTGGGCGAGGCCCAGGGCCTCGCGCTTAGGAGGATCTCGCTCCAACCGGTCATACGGAAAAAATTTAATGGCATTGTGAAAAAACTTAATTCTTTCTTGAAAATAACGAAAAAATTTAGCCTTCGCGCGATTTTATGTTAGTTTGGACGTGCCATTGAGATATTTTCCACAAAATTCCAAAATTTATATGAAAATACTTCTTTAACTCTCATCTCTTGCCGAAAATATTTTTGTATATGTTTACGGGAGAAGAAGCTTCTGCAAAACAAGACTAATATAGATAAAAACTAAAATGTCATACTATGGGTGCCGCTTAAATGGTTTAGTGTTTTTCCTATTGATCACAAAATTGCCGGGTTATTGCCTTTACTGGGCATGCAATATGCATCTATTATTATCTTTGATTATTAACCAAGACCAAGAGAGTAAACTGAACTGAAGGAATTTAGTGTTAATTTAAATGTGACCAAGGATCAATTTGGGAAAGCCCGGGGGTACTTGTACCCATCCCCCTTGTGTAGGATAGAAATGTAAACTTTTATTAAAATCAACGAAAATATTCCGCTCTTTGCGCGAAATGAGCTACTAAACTTTGGGTTTTGCTCCTCAAATAGCAAAATATTTTATTTTTCCCCAAATTAGAGCTGTGTTCGTTGCACAATATTTGCTCCACCCTTGACCAAATTCTTTGCTACATTGCTGTTTGTGTTGTCAGTGATGTGGTATATCTGGCCTCGAGCGACCATTTCCCTAAGGGCCACGCAAAACCTAGAGCCGCCACTGCCTACGCCAATAGTATAATAATACAATAAAACTCTTTGCATGGAAAAGTACAAAGTACGAGGAATGGTACTCTAGCCGTTCACTACTAAGACTTACATGGTTAGTAAAGTCAGTTCATATCAATCATACAGGTACAAACATCTCACTCATGCTTACAAGTTGCAATTTGCAACCGTTCATATGACTATGAATCCCCATTTCGTCATAGTTCAATCGCTTTTGTTACTACTAAAATATTGCTTGTATACAAATTCCATTCGATTTCTTTAGAATTAATATTTTTTGTAAGTAATTGATCTACTAAGGTGTCAACTCAATAATAATAAACTCAATTATCCTTATTTATCCATAACAACTAAGTGTATATACGAATACGATGTAAATTTTTTTATTGTGTTTGCGGTTCCTGTAAACGTAACACAAGATCAGTATAAGAAAAATATGATGTCATTCGGTTACGTTCTTACACGTGTGGTATTGGACGTTTAAACTCATCTAACATGTTATAATAGTTGTTTTGGTTTAATAATTGCCAAACAGGAACCCTCTGGCTGTGCACTGTGCATTATGTAACTTTGCAACTAAGTTACGTGAAGTATGTACTGCATTTAAATACGTAGTTAATTTCAACACTATGATCATGAGTCAGTCGAGCCTGGTAATTATGGCTCATATTATGTTCAAATTAAGTGATTTGGAATCCTGAAGATATGTATGTGATAGATATAATAAGCGTAATCAGGCATTACGCGTAATGCCTGGGCAATAAACGTAATTTTCCAAATTTCTCGATTTTATCTATAAATCTTTTTTGCAAATAATATATTTTGACAGTGTGTAGGAAGCTGCTACAATTCTAAAAAGTCTCGCATCAGCAGTCTACTGTCAAAAGTCAAATCTCGACAAAATCCTTGTGTAACATACAAACTATATTAGGTATATAGAAATATCTTTTCATCCAGCAATAGACATCCCAAGTCGTATAAATTAATAGAGAACCGGAAAGCCAAAAAATTTTGCACTTCAATTATTTTTTCAACTTACTTTTGTGTTTACAGTTATAGTAAATAGTAAATACATATAAGCTTAAAATTAAAGTGTCTGGATGTTGATGGAGTTCCACCTGAAATGGCCGAATTAATAACAGCGCATTACTTCCTCTTGGAAACTTGGAACTGATTATTGGTGTCGGTTGAAAGTAGTTGGGAAATATTATTGCGTAAGTTCACTTCGTTTGGAATTGTTCCGAAAAGTTTTAATTCTTCTTGGGTTGATGCTGTACGTAAAAGATAGAATGTGGGACGTACATAGGCATAGATAGAGTAGTCATGCTTATGTAAAAGTAACATACTACTAAGATACATTTTTCGAAGTACGTACTACGGCTTAAATAATTTTTAGTTAGTAATTATATAAAACGCACATCTCTAAATGAAAAGCAATTTCATCCATTGATATTGTATATATTCTATTTGCATGTCTTATAAATATCAACCATAGAATAAAATGCGGTAAATTTTTATAAAAGGTTATTTATTAAGTTATCTAACATGCAACGATACCTTGGCAGCAACAAACTGCATTACGCTACTAAAAATTGGATTAGTATGTAGAACATAATATAGAATGTACTAATATGCTTTGTAAAAATGTAGAATTTCAATTATCTATATAGGATAATTTTTATCATATACCTACTGTATTGTTCACGACGGACCTGAAGTCATAATATTTGAATATCTATATATGAATATGAAATCTATTTAATATTATTTATTGCATACATGACTTAAATATGCAGTTTTTAATGTAAATAAGCAAAATTCAGTGTTCAATATACAGAATTGTTTCAATCTTACATGAATCTAATTGGCTGTGGTTCGATAGCTAATTAATATATACCTATTGAAAAAAGAAACGAAAAAGAACTAAATTGTTAAAAACATACCTACGTAAAATTAATTTAAAAAATTAATTTCTATACGCAGTTTTTAATTTATGCATTCAAAATCAGTTTCGGCTTACGATACCAACCAACTGTGAGCGAGTTAATTATATTTTGCATGAATGTTTTATTATCTCAGATATTGAAGGTACATAATAACTCAAAAATTTATGATTAAAAAAATACACAATGCTAGAGCCAAGGGAAGCAAAATATAACCTAGATCTAAGAATTACATGTTATTTACACATAAGATTTAGACAACTAAATTTATTAAAAATCAAAGTAAAATATGGGAACATTTTAACTGAAATAAATGCTACTTGTTAACAAAAAAATAATTTTTATTGAAATTAAAATCTAAATGATTGTCGTTTATGATCGTAAGCTTGATTTTGATTTCAATAGTAGTTAATTTTTTGTTTATACGTAACCTTTATTTCCGTTAAAACGTATCTATACTATACTGAAGGCTGGAAGCACTAAAAGACTAAAGTAAAATAGTTTTCTATATATTTATATGGTTTAGAATGATATATGGCGAATCTGAATTAGTCAATTCCAAAATTTCATTTAATGCAAATGCTTACTATTTTTTGTTCATATTTACTTGTAATAGCCTCGAGATGAATATGGCGCTTTAGGGTAAAATAATTTCTTAGGTTGATAATTCTGGTAGTTATGCCTCGGCCCCGAATCAGTAATTATGGCTGGCTTGCGTGGATAGTAAATACCTTCAGGTATCATGCCTTTATGAACGTAGGGTTCAGGATACTTCGGTTCCGACTTGTATTCGGCGTCCACAGTTCCACCTTGTTGAACAATTGGGAAGGCATAATCATAGTCGATAATCTTGTCGTCGTAAGAAGGTTTGAAAATGGTGTGACCGTAGCCATGGCCATGATGTTGGTTGGGTGTTATGTAGTCATTTTCGGAATACGTTTCGGGTTTGGGGTCATTGTATGAAGTATAAAAGTCTGCGTAATTGGATTCTGGATGGTGCCCGTAATTACTTCCAATATCTTCATCGTAGTCATACGCAATACCTTCGTTGTATTGGTTCGGGAGACCTTTAGTGTCAAAATCGTCGTAAAAATTCTGAACAGGTCTTGCTTTATAGGAACCCTGGTAAGAATCCGAGTTTGCTTCTTTGAAAATGTCCGTTGATATTGAAGGAATCTTTTCAAAGCTATCCCGATTGCTATCGATGTCGTGAGAAGAGTGATGATGCATGGACGAAGCAGTTTCAGGAAGGCTGTTAATTGGGTTGTTTGAATAATGTTCACCTGGAAGTTTTTGCATAAAATTAATAAAATTATTAATTAAGGCAAATGGCATTGTTAGGTAATGGAATCAACCTGCTCCTTCCTTTCCTTGTTCTACGAAATCAACTCGTTCTTTTAACGAAGCAGCAGGAACCGTAAAAACTGCGGGATTACCGCCGAGATAGTTTATGTGGTTAACAAGCTTGGATTTTCCTGAGGTAGAAGCGGAATTTGTGACGGGAAAAGCGGAAATAGGACTATGAAAAACTTTTGCGGCTGTTCTGGAAGGAAGGTGAATCCAATACCCCTCAAGTAGAGGGTTGACCCCGCCAAATGCGCTGTCAAGTGAATCTTTATCATCGGAATCCACTGGTCGTAACGGACGTTCGTCTTTAAAAGTGGGCTGATTGTATTTCTGTATGGAAGTATAGGCAGGATAGTATGAAACCGGGATGGGCATTGGGGGAGGTATGTAAGCGGGAGCAGCGATTAATGGACGAGAATAGGGGCCCATATATGGGGGCAATGCCTTAGGGGTACCATAGTTGGAATAGGGTGCTTTAGTGGTGGGATCTGCTGTGGTCAGTGTTACACCAACCACCACTCTGGCTGTTGTGGTGGTGGTTGGTGTTGTTGTGGTGGTTGGTGTGGTTGTGGTGGTTGGTGTTGTTGTGGTGGTTGGTGTTGTTGTGGTGGATGGCGTGGTTGTGGTTGTCGGTGTTGTTGTGGTGGTTGGTGTTGTTGTGGTGGTTGGTGTTGTTGTGGTGGTTGGTGTTGT
>JAAAYG020080562.1:0-15347 GCA_009936455.2 Tomocerus minor | reverse complement strand
GTTGGTGTTGTTGTGGTGGTTGGTGTTGTTGTGGTGGTTGGTGTTGTTGTGGTGGTTGGTGTTGTTGTGGTGGTTGGCGTGGTTGTGGTTGTCGGTGTTGTTGTGGTGGTTGGTGTTGTTGTGGTGGTTGGTGTTGTTGTGGTTGTCGGTGTTGTTGTGGTGGTTGGTGTTGTTGTGGTGGTTGGTGTTGTTGTGGTGGTTGGTGTGGTTGTGGTGGTCGGTGTGGTTGTGGTGGTCGGTGTGGTTGTGGTGGTTGGTGTTGTTGTGGTGGTTGGTGTGGTTGTGGTTGTTGGTGTTGTTGTGGTGGTCGGTGTTGTTGTGGTGGTTCGTGTGGTTGTGGTGGTCGGTGTGGTTGTGGTGGTTTGTGTGGTTGTGGTGGTTGGTTTTGTTGTGGTTATTGTTGGGGGTCGAGGCGTCCTGCCATTGCCTTCTCCTGACCCTTCTCCTGACGCTAATGCTGCTTCTTGGGCTGCTGATTGAGACTCTGGAGAAGGGGTGGATGATGTGATGGTTGGAGATTGTTCAGTCATTGTGATTGGCCCGGGTGCCGCTATTTTTGGTACTGATTGGTGCGCTGGCGTTGCTTTTGTGGTGGAGGGTGTTGTAGGGGGTTGTGTAGAGGTTGAGGTTTGTTCAGGGGTCGTGGGGGATTGAGGCTCAGGGGTACTATTAGGAGGCTGTTCTACTGGTGCTGCTGCTTCGTGTAAATTTGGGGAATCAAGATTCACTTTACCCGCATCTTTTGACGGATGGCTGTAAGTATACGAATTTCGTCTCATCCTCGATTTCCTGGTTTGGAATTCCCCGTTATTAATTTCCCTGGCCTGCCGATATGCTGCGTAGCTGCCAGGACTTAACGCTCCGATGTACTGTTGAGGAGCCGGCATATAAAAGTTCGTATTATAAGGACCGGGGGCTTTTGGATAGGATAACAAGGTCGAATCGGGGTAGTTAGGATATGAAGCATCATTAGGAGGATCGGGGTAGGAGGAGTAGTCAATGGCTGGAGGAGGAGCATCAGGAACGATTGTATCTCTGAATAGGTCTTCAGGGTTTGTCGGAGGGGCTTCTGGAAGGCTGGAGTAATCTGCGGAGTAGGGAGGAGATGGGACATAATCTGAAGGCAATTCCTGATAGACAGGCTCTGGTTTAGAAAAACGGTAAGGAGCGAAAAGAGTATTTGTGGCGTAAGGAGAATCACCGATAGGACCGTAAGAATTTGAGGCTGGAACCTCAGCGGACTTGAGATAGGCCATGTTTGAATAGTAATATGCTAAGGATGCATAATCTGTGGGGTCCAATAGGAAAGCTAAAGAATCTTTATCTTTCAAATAACTGTCTGATAAAGGATAATACACTGCAGAATCAGGAGGATATTGTGGACCGACCTGATAGTGCTGTCTCAGAGCCGTAAGATAGGAATCACTATATACGTTCGGGTATCCAGAGTAAGAATTTTGAGGCAAGGAAGTGTAAGGATTTCCTCCGGGGTAAGTAATGTTATAACTTGAACCATTTTGGCCATTAGGATATGCAGAGGAATAAGGATTTTGATTCATGGAAGAATACGGAGAAAGGTAGGGATTTGCGTTGGAATATACGGTTGGAGCGTTTTGAGCGTACGCAGTTTGTGTTAAATAGTCGCTTGTGTCCACAGGATTTCGCTTGGATATTTTCTTTCCTATAGGAAAACAAATCTTAATTTCAATTCATTTTTCTTGAATTGTTATGATTGCATTGAAAATCATAGGCTTTTTCTTTCCATTATTCTAGCTTCTATTTGAATTTCAACTTAGTTACCATTTTGCACTGCGAAATTCTTTTAAAAATTGTATAGGTCCCTCACGAACATTAAAAATATATATTTTTATATTTCAATTTTTGTTTCAAAAAATGACACATTAACTTTTACAACAATATTTCAAAAACCACTATGAAAGATTTAGGCTACCTACCAGTACATTTTTTAATTTTTAGTATTCTGTAAGGTGCTTATGTTCCTGCCTCACACTGTAACGTTGGGACAGTTAGAAATAACCAAGTGTTTTAGCCTCTGTATTGGTGTTTTCGAAAAATATCAATTAATGCAGATGTCGCGTAATAACACCTGGTACAAACAGTAACAGAATGATGAACCTACAACTAGATGGTTTAACGAAACATAACGAAACATACAACTGCAAAAAAAATCTACATTATTTCATGTCAGGCTGGTTATTTATAAAAACAATTAGGTATTAATCGAAGGAAAAATTATCAGTAGTGGGTCCCTGAGAGCCAGTTGCTACTCCGATGGACTTCATAAATAAATTGCAGTCATGCGGAGTAAGAACTCAAAAAACAATAAGTGTCATGCTTACCGTATTTATGTTCGAATGGGAGTATAGGATTCAGATTTACAGAATTTCCGGTCTGCCTTCTTTCTACATTCTTTACCGTTTGGAAGAAGTTAAGAACAGCAGCTGCCTTTCTATAAGGATTAAATTAATTTTTAACTTGAAAATATATTAGAACAAAAGGAGTGCTACTCTATATATACAAAATAAGGAAACTGGAGTATTACCATAAGACTATTAAATATAAATTTCGGGTAAATTGCTAAATTCATATTTATTCGTTACTAAAATGCAGTAGGTACTAACCTTTTAGCCGCAATTGTTTCTTCAGTTTTACTATTATCTTCAGTGGATGCATTTGTCGGTTGAAAAACTAAGCATGTAGCCAAAAAATAAAGAAATACGTAAATTTCCATAATGCTGGTGATAGAAAAATAAATTCGTGACTGAAACATTGGTCCGATAATGTAAAATAGCTTAGATTAAAACATTGGAGCTGAAATGCATAAATTAAAATATTTAATCAATTTTATAGGTCATATACAAAAATTTCATTCGTCAGGCCCTTTACAGCGTTTTCACTGGATGACATACATTTAAACGTTTTTAAGTAGCGTTAGCATCTCAGTTTACTGCCTACATGTATAAAAAGTGCATCGACCTGGCTACAACTATGTGTCACAAAATATCGTATACGTGTCTTAAATTGCAATAGTTGTCATCCTTTTATATTTATTCATCATTTTTAAATGGATTGCGAACAGAAATGAGTCAATTAGAGATAATAGACATGCCATACTAGGTATCGAATAGCCATCGGATACGTTTTCTTTCGTTTCTCTAATCATATTTGCGGTGGATTAGATAAATCTATGTGGAATCATGAACCAACAGTTGTTACATCTCCCGAAATACGTACTTGTTTTAGCATATTGTGCCATTAATGTGAATAAGCTAAATACCATGCATGCCTACTACATGGATGTTTAGGTATAGAGAATGATTCATTTGTAAATAGCTGGATGACATGAGTGGTGACAGATTTTATTTGATATAGGTAAGTGATTTTCCTGATGTCCTCAAAAATGCATTTCAAATGTGTTTTTCTTTGCATACAGGTATTATAAAAATATTTACTATAGTGAAAAAAAATATTTCAATACAGGTCAACGGCAAAATGAAAATAAGCGGCTTTAATTTGAACCCAGCAGAATTTCTTACAAAAAATTATTTTTTTGAAAAATCGGGATTTCAAAATTTCAAAATTTTTTTAAAAGTCGAAAAATGACGTTTTTTTTACAAAATTCAAAAAGTACCCCGAGATACACTATTTTTTGATTTTCCCAGAAAGTTTCATCTAAAGATTTGAAGACATCAGGAAAATCACTTACCTATATCAAAAAATCTGTCTAATACATTCGTACATTCGTCAATGCTCAGTATAAATTATACAGTTTATACAACATATCGGTTTCTTTTTACTTTTTTTGTAGGACATTACAAAATGAATACGATTGTTTAAATTTAGAAAGAAGAGAAATAATCTTTGAATTTAAATAATCATGAAATACTATTTCCGTCATTAATAAGAAATATTAAACAAATGAAATAGTAAAAAAAGAATAAAGTGATCTGCAAATAACTAAATACCGGATGTTATTTATTAATTACAGATACTAAGCCAAGCCAAACCAAAACGTTCAGTCTTGCTACAATCTATGTCAAATGGGAAAGTGAGCAATGATGACCTCATGAAGCAATTGAAAGTATTTGAAGAGGGGCTGGGAATAAACCTACAGTCTATATTTGATCTCTATGTTTCAAATGATCTAGATAACTGTCAGAAGTTGTAGTGCTATTAATAATAAATCTCTACCTGTCTCATAAATAAACAGCGATTGAAATGCAATAAAAAATTAATTGCAACACTGCAAACCATTGACAACAATTATTGTTTCCTAGCTACATAATATCCAAATATTTTAAGTATATAATAGTAACAAACGAAAAGCATACAAATACATTAAGTTAATTACATATTATTATGGGCAGTGTTTGTCTATTTCCACCGTATACGAATTTCTCCCACCCACCCGGGAGAAATTGCTTATAATTACTAAAAATAATTATGTTACTACTTTGAAAATCGTTTGTAATCAAGCACATTCAATATTTATTCCTGAATATCTGTGTTTGATTAAAATATACTATATTATATGTAACAGGCCCAACTAAATATGCACATTTACCTTTTTTAATTATGTTCGTCGGAAGATATAACTTTAACATTATGTACTATACACACGTTACAATATTTTACTTTGTGCTGAATAAAAAGTTTTTATATTAATCATGTTCACATTAAATTTATTTTGATTTTAATATTTCACAGCAGTTCCTAAAAAGAAAATAATCAATGAACTAATTTGGAAATAGAAATATTGCAGAGCAATAATTTTCTCTGTAGTTTATTATTCATGTTAGTGTTTATCAGTGGCGCCCACCATTAATGAACTTAAGATAAAGTTAAGCAGCTTTACTTGTGTATAAATATTAGTGTTACACGACACAATATGTACTTAAAACTGAGAACAGGGCATCAAATGTAATAATGACTTGGTCCACTATTATGCGTCTACTTCTTCTGAGGGAGCATAAATTTCTGGATACCCATAAGGGGGATAACCATAGGTGTCCACCCCGTAGTTGTAAAGAGGTTCATTTATTTTCAAATTTTCGCCATCGACGTAGAGCGATCCTACGTTTTTATACGGGTAGAATGGTGCAGGCTCGCCGCTTTCGTAGACTTCCTCATAACTGTCGTAATCCTGCTGCATCCTTTTTGGTCGAATGTGGTCTAAAAATAATGAAAAGATGTTAATATTTTGTATGATTCTACTTATTTAATTTTTGTACACAGAAAGTATGTGCATCGAACAAATGCAAGCAAAAGAATGTTAATGTTAGCGGATGATACAAATAGTGCGTGAATAACTTCTTTTTTTTTGCAGTTATAAAATTGCTTTTAGAAGATAAATAAATTGCAGTTATATCCAAAAGATATATCTTACTTCTCACAGATCTTTTATTGTGGCCAAAATTGGGCATCATGTCCTCCATTTGGCTGATAAATTTAGGATTTCTATCATCAAAAGTAAGCCCATGACGATTCCCCATATTCAAACGAGCAGTTCTGAAAAAAAATTATATATTCATATGGCATAAATTTAACGACTACTGTCGACAATTAGACAATTATATCGCAACGAAAACTATCCTTAATTAATGGCATGCGAGAAAATGCAGAACACAAATATTTTTGTACAAGAATTTAAACCGATAGTGAGTTGATTTGTTACCGTTTTACCCGGATGGGATTACCACTGGACAAAGAAACACAAAATAACGTAAAAATTAAACACGGCCAGATATAAAACTGCATGGTTGAAAATTTTTAAATGAAATGATGGAAACAAATTTTAGGACGAAAAAAATACGAATATCTTAAGAACTCTTTTGGTTGACTGATATTATCTGGGTCATGGAATAAGGTTTTATTTGTCACACCGAATGGAAATATTCATGCTGCAGTCATCTTACGGTGATCTTTGTAAATAAATGTTTGCATTTTCTGGTACACTTGAAGGAGATTAATAAAGTTCTAGATTATCCGCATATTTACGCTAATTCCTCTAAGGAATTCGCAGTTCGATGGAATAATTAACCCAGTAAATGAAATTTCAATTCTCTTGAACTCAAACAAAGGTTTATTTTCCATATACATAAATAGTAACTGCAATATTATATGAATGCATATGTTAGCGGTAATGTGCGTAATCAGGCAGTACGCGTAATCAGGCTTGGCATTTTCAGGCAATATTTAATGCCTATACATTACGCAAAATATCTACGCTACTTGCCTGGGCCTGACGTCTAAAAACAAGAGGCAACTTAAATAGCATCAAATAATCTTATTTTATTGTCAAGATTATGTATGAAGTATGCACTTTGACGAGAAGTAATGTAGTCAGCATTAATATAAGTGGTTACGGATTGTAAATCTTCTTAAATAAACTGTATGAAATATCGAAAGTATATTAAAACCCAATAAAGAAGAGACTTACAGAGAATGAAATAGATATAAAAATAAATATTGGCAGATATGACATCATAAATTGAAGAGTCCTTTTTTTCAAATTGCATCCACTTTTTTGAGCAAATTTATCAATAATCTGAAAATCCCAAAATTACTAAACCAAAAAGTACGGATTAAATTATTCTGATAGTCTAATTTATTTTTTGGATGCTATGATTTCCAAAAGAAACTATTTCTAAATTTTATGGAAAGCTATTTTTACTTTTTTATAACATCATTCAAACGAAGTCACTTAATAAAGTAGATGGAATTTGAAAAAGAGACTCTTTCAATTAGATGTCAAATACTCCAAAATACTCTTTTTCTTAACCGGGTTGTAATACTGTCAAATTGGAAAGGGAAGTTGAAATAATGTTAGAGAACAATGTACACGAAGATACTTTATGTGTTGCATGTGAATATCAATAGACATTGCAAAAAATGTATTCCATTTTACATCAGTGCCGAAATAATGCCAAAGACTTCTACAGATATGGAAACTCTTTCAATTTCAACTAGTAAATTAACGACGTTTCATGCAGTTGCTTTAAGAAGATTTTTTACAATCCGTATCAACTTGTATTAATGCTGACTATATAGTACTTCTCATCATCACAGTGGTTGCTTCATGAATGATTTTGACAATAAAATGTTGCTAGTTGGTGCTATTTAGGTTACATCTTGGTTTTAGACCTCCTTCAGGCAATAAGTAGCGAAGACATTACGCGTAATGTCTTGGCAATAGGCTACTTGGCTGAAAATTCCAAGTTTTACGCATAATGTCTGCAGGTTTCGGCATTACCTGTAATGTCTAGACATACGCGTAATGCCGTATTACGCCTATTACCGCTAACACATATACACATTTATTCACTGTTAATATGATTAAAACTTTTGCAAGCTACTGTTAAAATAAATAGAAACAATTTGCAGGTTACAGTTATGTTTAGTAGCATATAAAGTGTCATGGAGTTACTATGTAGCATATTTTTAAACAAGCGCTTGAAAAAAAATGCATTGCAGACACCTTGTATTAATGACACAATTTCATAACATCAATTAACTATCAGTTCTTCTTTTAGGAGGATTACGTAAATCGGTAAATATTTGGTAAATCTATTCAGACTTATTGAAACAGTAACCTAAATGAGTAGTTACCTAAGTCAGTTGAGATCTTAATAATTGTTGTTTCTTAAATGGGATTAACATTAAATACAAGCCCATGGAAATTCTTCATTTAATGCGCATACGAATAATAATCCTAATTAAATATTCTATTAGTAATTTTAAACTTAAGATATCTAATCTAGGACATTTATTTGATGTTTTCTGATCTGCAATGACTTCCCAATGAAAGTTTTTATTTAAATGTTTTTTTGATGTATGAATCTTTATGCAATAAAAGTGGACATTTTAATAATATGCAAATTTTGAGGCTATTAAAGCTAATTTTTTAATACGTCAATTTATAAAATACATTGTTACCTACCTACAACGTAGAATTAGAATTTAAAAGAACAGGGTAAAAATAATTTAGTAATCGATCTAATAGTACTCACTTTCTTAAGCTGTTAAAAATTTAAGAAATAAGATTATTTACTTTTTAGTGAAAAATATTTTCTATTTTTGAAAACATGTTACGTCTTTAGCGATCGTATTGTTTACTTTATTATTATGCTTATAATCAAACAGATAGATTAAATATTCCAATATCATTTTTGCATTGATTTTCTTAGCTGCTGGGCTTGTAGGATGGATAATGAGGTTTCGGGTATTTCTCCGCACCAAAATTATATATCGTGTCGAGGATGTCTAGATTATCAGCATCAACATACAATGATCCAATGTTTTTATATGGAATTAATGAGTCGGCGCCCGGGTATTCATAACTGTCTTGGTCGTATCCTTCCTCTCTTTTTCGTCGCCGCAAGTCTTTGAAGGAAAATAACGTGGCATTATGCACCATGCAGTGTTTTATAAATTGTTAACCGTTGAGATGACAACCAACGAAATTAATTTTGTAATTATAAATAGTAAACTTACGGAAGTGAGGGCCATGAGCCTCCAAAGTAGGGGAATTTCTTTTAATTAAATATTGCCATTGAGGTTGAACGTGAGGCTCGACACTTCCAGCCACATGGTACTCAACCAGCCTAACAAAATATGTTTTAATTATTGTTTATATAATAATCCCGAAAATGATTTCATTTTGCATCCATGTTTATGGCTTTTATCAAACGACAACTTGTCCATAATTTTAATAAGATGATGTAATTTTATTTGAAGGTATGAATGATAATTATGAACGGTACCTTTTTAAAGGAGAAGCATTACAAATCGTCCAAAGCAGAATAAAAAATCCAATAAACAATGAAGATATTTTAACACTCATTTTCGTAAAAATAAAACTTTAATTTTCTGCCTAGTGACTTGTAATTCCGACTCTAATGTGGTCAGGCCATTAGAATGCAAGACAATCAATTTTGAAATTACTGATGTCCCTACTCTCATTCAGACATTTGTAGAATATTTTAATATTTTTATTGTGGTATGTTGTACTTATTTTTATCCGCAGGGTAGGCAGTCCTACTAAAGTACCTAGTTCATTTAAAAGCATTGTGCATTCACCAGAAGTCAGCAGAATTATTCAGCGAATACCTTTAGGAAACACTCAGCTAATTTAATGATTGAGATTATGTTTTTTATTGAATTATACGGGCGCTAAATTAGCAAAATTCATAACCCATATAACAATTTAACTTTAGTTAGGCTAATTTCAGGCCATTTATAAGAGTTGTGCTACTAAAGATCATATTCAATCGACATAGGAAAGTATCCTGGAAAGTAATCGATTTTGTATTGGAGCAACAGGAAATAATAGTTTCTCCAAGTCTTATAGTTACAATAATTAATTTTCAAAGTATATTTGAATTCTCTATTTTCTTGTACACAAGCTTAATCAAAAAAAAACATAAAAATTTAGTGCGAAATTTTATATCTTTTGCAGATGAATGACCTCAAGTTTTCTATTTGTTTTGGATTATTGTTCGGCCTTATAGCTGTAGTGTTGGGCAATTATCCTCCATACGATAATAGTAAAGATCAGCCTCTTTACTACTACGGTAAGCCTAAAAACTTAAGATGTTTTAACTTTTTGAAAATTTTTAAAATACCAAAAAATCATTTTATCATTCATCTTTCATTTACTGTCATTACGTTTTACTAAAACTATAAATTTTATTTCTTTTTACAGGTCCAGATGGTAAAACCCTTTATATTTTCAATCGATGTATTTTTTAAAACTATATTGTTAGAACCTAGGATTTTAACATTGTATTTGAAATATTTCAGGTCCACCTGGCAACACCGTAAATTTTTCCCATTTTACTTATGTTTTGTACAAAACTATTTATTATGTGTTTAACCTAATAACTATCAAAATTTTTACAGGGACAAGCAGGGGACCCTGGGTATCCAGGACCGAAAGGGGATCCCGGGTAAGTCATATGGCAATTATTTTTCGATAATATCCAATGAAAATTATAAATGTGATACAAAAACTCTAAGCTATTACAACGTTTCCACGAACTACTTATTTATATCTTGTGACTATAACAAGATAAACTATGCTGAGCTAACTCTTACACGATATTGATTCCTATTCAGTGTAAAGCCTCATTTTTGTTGGCCAGGAAGTCCCTAATAGCACAGCATTTAGTGTACTGTAAAATAATTGATTAAAAAGTCTAATGACTTTAAATGTTGCTGATAATTTAGAGCAAAAGGAGAAACTGGTTACCGAGGTGTAGCGGGTCCAACAGGACCCAAAGGTTAGCGTATTAACAAATATTTAATTCAGAAATTCCCTTAAGCGAACTTTTAATATTTAAATTCCAAATTTTTTAAAAATAGGTGACAGTGGAGCAAAAGGAGAATATGGAGTAAGAGCCTCTATACTGATATAAAAAGTTTGTTTAAATAAAACAAACGTAATGTTGTATTCATTTTTCATAGGAAACAGGATCGACCGGACAACCTGGAAGGGACGGCAATGCTGGTCCTATGGGTGTAACTGGTTACCCTGGTGATGAAGGTCCCACAGGCCCCAGTGGTGATGTTGTAAGTTATCAGAATTTTACTAAATGTTTCATAAGTAACTTTTTCCATATTATTACTATTCTGAGTTCGTCTGTTGCCATGACTGTCATTTAACTTTAAGATTATATATAATGAATTCAATATAGTAGCAAATTTGTTAATCTAAGGAGTGGTGGCCTATATAGCTATACATTTCTCATTCATCGAGTTCATTTTGTTCATCAGTGTTAACTATTATACGATGAATAATACTATTATTTATTATTCCCAGGGTCCTAACGGTAACACTGGATATATTGGAAACATGGGACCTACAGGTCAATAAACAATCTCTTTAATTTCATAATTGTTATACATTAAATATTACTCACTAATATGTTTATTGGTTATTACAGGTCCAAAAGGATACCCAGGTATACTGAATGAATCTTTTCTTTAGAACCATTTATGAAAAGTGTGTCCGTGCTCTATTTGCAAAGGATATTAATTAAAGTATTTATTATTTCCATTTCAGGAGCACCAGGAGCCTCTCGTGAGAAAATAAATATTCATTTCATTCTAATTAATAAGGAGCATGTTTAATGTGCTGTTTTAATATTTTCAGAAACCTACCATGCTGGTGGGAGTCATCAAAATCAAAATTACTAGAACAGGAAGAGCCCATTGCCGGCATGGGAAAAGAATTGAATTGTTACAAATTTTAACAACAATTTTTGTCCGATATAAATCATTATTCAAATGACAAATTTAAAACACAGTAAATAAACTTGCGGAAACATATTTATCTCACATCGAATAATTAATTACCTTTAATTTATGATTTATAAATTTGCAAAAAATAATTATGCATTATATATATTTTTTGCATCTTATTTTCTTATTTGCATGTATTAATGATAGAAGAGTGGCATTATCAATACGGGAACAACCACGTATTAAACATATTAATAAATATCCCAAACAACTGAAGGTAGCATGGGTGTTTTAGTTAAAATAGCACATGAAAATCCTCCATTATTACTTATTCCATTCATTAATATAGACACTGTTAGTATATCTCACCTCAACATACTTTTACTCAAGCATTTTCCATTTCTACCATCGTTATTTTAATATATTAATTCTTTGTAACTATAAATAATTTCATTTTTATCCAATGCATGCAAAGGCCATAATTAGTTTGTTGCACTGAAATGCACCGACGTTTAGTAAAGTAATAGCGTCATAATCGCACACATAATTATTACCTTCTATATTATAGTTAATATATAAACAATTCATTTGCATTTTATCATTCCCACTGGCACTGCACTTTATTTGTGCAAAAATGATGCTAACATTTGTTCTGTCCTACTCAGAACAATTTCATTTCTTCTCTTCGCTTTCTACACTAACTTCATATAGAACACATTTCACGCTTGCCACGAACGAAGGCCTTGTGGCGCAACGGATAACGCGTCTGACTACGGATCAGAAGATTCCAGGTTCGAATCCTGGCAAGGTCGTTAAGCTTTTTGGCTGGTGACAAATAAATCTTTCATTCCATTGTCTAATTTCTTGTTTTTTTTATGGAGGTTGATTTTTCGAAGTACGATAATTACACATTTCTTTGCTCAATTCAAATGGAAAACCCATCAACATCTCATTTTCTACAATTTTAACGGAAATAGGGAACTCAGAATTTTGATGTTATTCAATACAACAACAAAAATTGCCTGTCATCCAGAAACCAATCAAAAATTCCCAGTTCTCACTTCAATTTTTGTTACGAGACAGTGAGTAGGATAGTTAATTTTTTAATACTTCAATTTCCCTGTTTTAATGTGAAATTAGAAACTCGCTCTGGGGATGCCTAAATTGATTAGGTATTTATCAATTTTGCTTCCTATCCGGTTTTTAGAATGCTATAAAAATTAATGCACGTACATTGTGCTAACCATGGCAAGCTGCTGATTGAAAAGTGTTTTGACTGTTTCTCCTTTCCAGTAAAACGTTCTTTGAAAAAAATTAAATAATCTATTTGCAACGACTGGCTCTACTAAAGCACACCTTAATATCATATTATCAATTGAGGATAAAAATTATGCCTGCAACAATTCATGTACATCTTTTAATTTTAACGCACTAAAATTATAAGTCGCAAAAAAATATAAATATGGGCGCTGATGATCATCTTTAAAATTCTAAAAACCCTACATCACACCGAAAGGCTAAGTATAAATATTATATGACTATACAAGAGTAAGTCAATTTCAATCGCAATCGGCAATGATCAATATAGATAAATGTGACGTTAGGAGGTGGGAATAACTGGATTTTCAGGGTTTAATTAACAGTTCACGGCGCAGCAGATGAAGCATTGAAATTACTCTCCATTCTGATTTTTGGTCACTTCCTAATTGTAAAGTTTAAAAAGCTGAATAACTTGCGTGAATGCCAACTTAGAGAATGCTTTTTTGAAAAAAAAATATATAAACGAATGAATATTTCCCAATAATATGTCATATGCATTGGATTACAACGGATAAAATAATCTTTACAGTTGGAAACTTAAGTATTTTGTAAAGGGTCAAAATAGGAAGCCAATTCTATCATGTATGCCTCTTTAACATAAACGTATACTATCAATGAGTTCTAGGGAGCTGGAAGACTAAATTTATTTTCTTCTCCGAAAGCCCTTCAGTCCACGCAAGTGGCTTATGCAGTACAAAAACTCATTATGCAAAACTAAGTAAAACGTTGTCTGAAATTAAATTATTAAAGAGGTTAACAAACAAGAACGCAGTTAAATTAATTTCCAATATTAAATAAAGACAGTTTAATTGAAACGCAGACTGAAAATATCTTTTCCGGTAGCACATCTTTGTTGTATTATTATGATTAGGTTTTGCCATACGATGATTTCATGATTAAATTTTTAGGTGAATTAATAGAAAACCCCAGATTTTATAAAGATCACGCGTCGGTGGCGCAACGGCACAACCTACTTGTGTTGCCAAAGTCTGTGGGGCAGGCGGAGGGGGGGACTGCATTTTAATTTTTGCCTACAATACCTTTAATAAGTCTCCTGCTATAACATAACTAGAGAGGGCTCATAATTTCAAGTTTATATTTTCCTAATTAGGACAGCGCATGCTTAACCTCCATAGAAATATTACTATTAAATACTTACATATTTGAAGAATATTCAAGTAAATGCAAATTAAGAAATGCTTAGGATTTTCGCATGATTAAACAAAATAAGTTTCCACACAGCTGAGGTAAACATTTTAACTTTATTCCATAGAATCTAACAATCAATCAGTGGGCAATTATCGAACACCAACAACACTTTTTATTCGTTATTTCCCCATATCCAGCTTTATCCATTCAAAATCTCTTTCGTCTCATCGGTGGAATCTATTGTCCTAAATGTAATAGGTTTGTATATCAAATTAAAAATTATAAATGTCATATACAAGCACAGATATCTAATCAATTTTAAAAATAAAATAATTGGGAACTTACGAATACATATCGAAGTAGTCCTTACAAGTAACCCTATACCCTTCAGGATCTACAGCTTTAAGTGACAGTTTGCTACCTGGTTCGGATAGCAATTCAAACATCTCCTTGTTTTCATCTTCCAACAGAAATTCTTGAAAAGTAAGACACAGTGTCATTATTAATAAGCAGTTTATTAACACCTTTTCTTGCCTGTCTAAATAATATTTTTAATTTTTGTAATTAAGACCCAAGTAAATAAATCTTACCTTTGAGGTAACATGTCATCATACCGAAAGGAACTTTGGCAAAATCAGGACAGTATTTCCGGATTTTGAACATATCGTTCCCAAACTCTTTCAATGAGTAAAACTCATACTCGTCCAAATTGACCAAAAGGTCGTTCTGGCGAATACATCGACTCCATTTATTAATGCCTCGCAAATTAGCAAGTTTTCTTTCTTCACATTTTTCAGGGCCTACAGATTGAGTGCAAAAAAATGTGTCGATTATGACGAATGAGTGACATTTAATGTAGAATATTTAGTTATTCTATTTTTTATAATTTGGGTGATTTTGAAGTCAACAATTGACCTTATAATTTAAGTTTGTACTTAGTATCTAACATCAAAATAATCAATTAAAAATACACATGTAAACAAAAAAAAGTACTGGAAAATACTATAAATTACTTACATATATTAACCCAAACTGTCTCCTGAGGTGCAAGATAGATGTTATTCTCATCAGGAAAGTATTTGAAGTAGCGAAGAAGGTGGTTCTTAAGAACCTCTCTATCCCGATAGTATGCCTCGTCGATCACATTAAAAAGAACGACAAGTTCGCCAATTTCCAAGTTTCTGCTAACCACTGTGACGGAGGTATACGTGCCATGAGAAAGATATCTTAAATGAGACTCGTAATAGTCGGGATTCCAATTCGACTCTGAAATGACGATAAAAAAACAAATAACATGGACCGACAAAATATTTCGATGTTTTCTTGTTCCTCTAATTAGCATCATTTATTTTACTAGTAAAATTGCATACCATCGCATCTTTGATAATCGCCATAAACATAATAGCTTGTGGCGGAATATCGTTTCCCCATACCCAATTCCATGCGTTAACTGCACCTGTCAACATACGCCTTATGAAATGGCGTAGTCGAAAAGGCCCATATTCCGTAAGGAATTTTTGGTCTGATTCGATAGCGGCAAAAAAATGGGACAAAACTAGTATAGGAAGCTATAGGTCCAAAATGGTTCCCTGAATTTTTAAAAATAAAAAACGAAA